>JBAJHX010000049.1:2633167-2671218 GCA_037176925.1 Amniataba percoides | reverse complement strand
CACACACACACGCACACACACACACACACACGCACACACACACACACACACACACACACACACACACACACACACACGCGCACACACACACACACACACAACTTAAATTAATTTAAATCTAATTAATAATAACAATTTATTTAATCCTGCATACAGGAACCTTCACAACCAAACTTTAGCGGCTTTGCAAATGTAAAAATTACTTTTATTTGCATAAAGGGAGAAATCTGTGTGTGAGATTATGCTAAGCTAAATTATATAATTTATTCATTTAGTCAATTGTAATTAACAGTGTTTAATAATTTGTTATTTTAGCGTCATTTAAAATATGACCTCTTTTATATGAATATTTTATATAATAATGACTTAATTGTGTCTGTCTCGGGGGGTCTGCTGTCTTACTCGTGTACGGCTGCCAGGTGACCAGAACACTGCTGAGAGGAGAAAAGTCCAGCAGACACGTCTTCGGGAGGTCAAAGGTTGACACAATGGAGCCGTCTGAAGACTTCACTACAGTCACACTGAGAGGCAGACAGACAGAGAGACAGACAGACAGACAGACAGACAGACAGACAGAGAGACAGACAGGGAGACAGACAGACAGACAGACAGACAGACAGACAGAGAGACAGAGAGACAGACAGGTCAGACAAATCTGCTGTTTGACAAAGTGACAGAAATCAAACAAAAACAGTTCTTCAAGTTTTGTTAAGTCACATTTTATAAGTTAAAGTTTTGTTTTCTTCTTGTTTACATGTTACTATTATCTAATAACTTGGTTACTTGTGTCCGTTGCACCACCCGAACAGCGTCCCGTCTCTGCTGAAGGTGAAACACCTGCTGGGCCGAGAGTCCCTGAAACACAAACACAGTAAACACACAACGTCACTGCACAATGAACTTGTTCATAGATTGAAACATGAAGATGATCTGAGGCGTGTTTACCTCTTGAAGGCTGAGTGCTCCTCACATGTCGGAGGACCACCGAGCAGAGACGTGCCATCTGATGCACGCACTGATTAAAACAAGAAAAGAAGAAGGAAAACGATAAAGAGTTGCATTAATTTCCTGTTTATTGTGTTTATTAATAAATTCTGTTATGTATTTGTAAATATCCACAGATTTATTTCATAATAATGATGACATTATATATTTCTTTTTCTGCCAAACAAAGTTAGGTTCAGTTTTTTTGTTAGTCCAGTTACTTTGTGGGAAAAGGTTGAAAAACGGTCACGAAATCACAGAGATCAAAAAGAAAAAATGTCCATAACAGAAAAAGTTGTAAAAAACAAACACAAAAAAACTAAAACTTTTTCTCTGTCGACAGGTGGAAAGATCTGAATTAATACCTTTGTTTAATCCCAACCAGATCACTGCAACGTGTTAGAAATTCAAGTACTATGGCAAACATTTACAGCACAGCTACAAAAAAAAAAAGAGTGTCAGACCAGCATAAAAAATAGCACTGCCTCCAAAATCATCTGCCAACATACAACCAACGTCTCCAAAGTGAAGTGCAAAACTCTCATACACAATATAAAATGACTCTTCACATTACTTCAGATACAGGCCTTTAAAATGGAAAAGAGATTTTAGTCATTTCTGCCTCGCTGACACTGTTGAAACCTGGCATGATATGTCTGAATGCAGACTTGATGGTTATTCATTATCAGTATCTGTGTGTTTACATGTTACACTAGCTGCAAAAACAAATCTCCATGTGGCAAAATGAATCTACTGAATCACTCACAAATCAGACAAGATGATTGATGCATGTGTGTGTTTATGTATATGTGTGTCAGTCTAATCCGTGATCATGTTTACCACACACACTCAGACCTCCATCCAAACTGTACACGTGTACTCACTGAAAGCTAATATCTTGTTTCATGACGTTGACCAAACCTCATCAGGAAACCTATTATTTGGACGTGTCTACATTCACCAGCTAACACGCCTGTCTCATATGCTCAAACTAAATACATTTCCTTCACAGAATAAAGTTACTCTTCAATTCGGCATACATATAATCACCCAAACAGCCAGACATTCAGAGGATTTTAACTGTTAATATGAATCTCATTGCTTATTTCCACTCTCCTCGGGCAGTCTGTGACATGAATGAAACAGCCTGATCAAAATTAAAAAGGTGATTCGTCTTATTTATTTAAGACGAACAGACACAAAGACTGAAGTATGTTACAATAAATTTGCATTTGCATTTTCGGATGTACATTTAATTGGCAGAAATACTAAAATAGTACAGAAAAAAAGAAAGCCATATTTATACACAGAGTCTGGCATGAGGTTTATTCTACATTAAAAGTGCGGGAGATTATAAAGACTGCTGATATTTGAGTGCCTGATATCGACGTTCACCTGTTCGCTAACATGTGAGTATTTAAAATAAACAAGTTAGATGAAATCTTAATTTACCCACCTGCTAAAAGCGGGATGGGGGGCGCCATGTTTACGTGTGCCGCCGGAAGAAGAAGCGCTGTCTCCCGGAAATGCGTCAAGTCCTGAGGAGGCGGGTCGCTCAGTGCCACATCAGCAAACAACCGGCCGTTGTTTTCTACACGTCACTTAAAACACGAAGTTTAACATTTAATTATTTTTTCTAAGAAAAATTGAGACACTTTATATTTAAATAAGAGTCAGTATTTTCATTAAATTATTAAAAAATATTGTCGTTTTAAATATTTAAAGTTGGCGTGGAAATAAAGAGCTGTATCAAGTTGTCGGAGAGCAACTTAAAGCGAGGATACTTCCGTTTTCAAAATAAAAGTATCATGTGGATTTAAAGAAAATTAAAGTACAATGGTCAGAATTAACCTCATTGTTGTGAATTTGTAAAAAAAAAAAAAAAAAAGACTGACTGTGACTATTCAGGATTATTTGTAATGTGCACAACAACTACACAGAGAATTTGTTATTTTCTTTCTAACAATGCAAAAAAATATGATGACAGAAAACAGTAGTTTAATTTTATTATAACTTTTTGGAGATGTTCTTAGTTTAAAAATGTCTGTATCTCTGTTTTTGTACAAGTACAATAACAGTGATGGGGTTGTCGTACTTTAAATTTACTATGAACACAGGCTGTATGCTTGAATTTTAACAGTGCATTTTTACAGCTGTTCTTTAAAGCAGTAAAATCAGCATGATGCTAATAACTGTTTATCATCATTCAGATTCCTTTGTTTGTCCCACAGCAGTGAAATTTACAGCGCAACAGCAGCACAGTGTAAAATAGACAGTAAGAAAAGCAAGACATCGAATAAAATAAGAAATAATACTAACACACAGACACAGCGAAAATAAAATAAAATTAAGATAGTAAAAAATAAGTCATTCAAGATGAATAATTATAACTGTGGTATATCTCTACATAATACAGAGGGAGTCTGCCTGAGAATATACATGTAAGAAATAGATAATATCTCAGGTATAATTAAGTGCAAAACAGTGTAAATTAATTAAATTAATTAATTAAATGAATTATTAAAAACTGCCACTATGTTGTAACAGGAATATATGAGATGAATATTATATGATGTAATAATGTAATATGTAATAAGAGCCAATAATAATTTATAACCAGTAAATCTAATATTGATAAAGAGCTCGGTGTGGATTTGATTTTGAAAGAGCGAACAGGAAGTTTTATTTTGACACGCAGCTGATTGATGCGGGAGTGTGCGGGGGTGTCGCCGCAGGGGGGGCGGGGCTTAATCTTTGTGATACGTAGACAAGCGAGAGCGGCTCCCAGTCGCTCATCCTGCGGGGGGAACAACGCACGCAAAACACCGAGAAGAAAGAAACAACCGACGAATAAACAAGAAAAACTACAAACCGAGAAGAAGACAAGATGGTGGCCAAACAGAGAATCCGCATGGCGAACGAGAAACACAGCAAGAACATCACGCAGAGAGGAAACGTGGCCAAATCAACGGTGAGTTCAGCCGCAAACTGAAAAAAAGTGAGAAAAATGAATAAAAACCGACTGCCGAGACTCAAAGTGGAGTTTAAATCCGCTTTAAATCATCTTCTTTTTGTTTTTCTGGTCTGAAAACTCGTTTTAAAACCGGCTCAGCTTCCACGGTGGCACAAGAAATAAGGAAGTTTCCTTCTTTCAAACAATCACATTTTCTGTTCAATACTTCACGTTTTTAATCAATAATATCGACAAACTTGCTGCTGAATTGATCAATATTTGAAGCTGAAGCACCAAAACCAAAGCAGAGTTAAAATATGGATCAATAAAAATCTATAATTAATTATTTTTTCTGTGATTGATTGTTATTCATCAGTTATAAATGATCAGGAAACAGTGAACATGAAGTTATTATCACAGAAAATAAAGAGTTTAACGCATAAAGCTGATTTTATTAGTGATGATTTTTGATTTCAAGGATAATTGATCAAGTATAGGTCCATCAATGATCAGAAAACCACTGTTATTTCAGTTTACAAAAAGATAAATGAGGAAATGTCAAATGTTATTATATATTTAAATGATTATAACACTAAAATATAAAAAGTAAACTGAGACAAATGTGTTTTTAACTGGAAACTAGTTTCAATAGTTCAATTAGTTAATCAATTAAAAGTCCATAAATGAAATAAAACACACAGAAAATAACGAGTTTAATCTTCTAATCGTTTCACCAACAGATCAATCAGTTCAGTTTGATTAGATTTACTCATTGATCATCTGTGAATCCAAAACATTCAGACGACCAGTGTGATTACCAAAAAGGTAAATTAATCAATGAAATACAGCTTTGTTTCCTAGATGTGTTTGTGCCAAAGATTCTCAATATCTTTAAATGATACTCACAAATTTATCTCATCATTCGACACGTCATTTAATGAGATAAAAGAGTAAATGCGAGTTTATCTGGAAGTGTTTGTGACAGATATTTTCCATATGTTTAAAGAACTGGACTGAACTGATAAACTGGTTTGATCAGTCGGACTCCGCCTCTTTAATTGATTATGATTAATAATCATTAAACTGTGTGTTTTCAGAGGAATCTGTCCGAGGATAAAGGTGTCGGTCCGTGGCTGCTCGCGCTCTTCGTCTTCGTCGTCTGTGGATCAGGTGAGTCGTCATCTTTGTCGTCTTCCTCTTTAACACAAACACAAAACCAGCCTGAAAACCACTTCCTGTCTGTCAGCTGCTGTTTGAACTGTTCTCAGAAACTTTGAAGACATTCAGGTAAAAAGTTCACATAGAAAAAGTCATTCACTCAAGATGGGTATTTTTCTTGTGTCATTTGTCAAGACACGATAATTATTTCATATTACACATTTATAAGAACAATATATACTTAATAGGTTTTAATACATGAATGTATTTATGTATAAATTGTGTCCTCTCTGTGTGGTGAAAATAAAAACAGGTTTTTAACCACATCTTAACACGTTTTACTGTCAGACTAAGAATCAAAACAAAGAAAGATCAGCTGCTCAATAGCAAACAGCAACAGCCAAATTTAAAGTGTAAAAGAATTTATAGTAACAGTATATATAATGTATTGTATAATTAAACCTAAGTGTACACAGTACATAGAGTAAATATATATAGTAAAATTCTGTGTAAATATGGGTGAAAACTTTGACACTGTGTGTGTGTTACACGTGACTTTACTAAATAAACTGAGCAGTAACTTTAAATGTGACTGTAGCCCCGCCCCTTGTGACGTCATATACAAGGGCGGGGTTTATCACCCTGCACATGCTAGTTTTGAATAGTAAACAGTGTATTGATGGACTGGTGAACTGTCTGACATTATAAAAGTCATTTTGATCTCTGGGGGTCACTTTGACTTCAGTCAGAAGCACAAATCAATTTTTTTTTTTAAAGAACACCTGGTGTGTTTCAGGTGTGCGTGTTTGGGCGGAGCTTCAGATAAGAGTGTTTGAGCGCGCTCAGACGTGACAAAGATCAGTTAACAGACAGAGGACTCACTCTGTGCTAAAGAGCAGAAACACAAACGGCAAAGTCCAACGAGTCTGAAATCTGCTGAGACATCAAAACGATAAGACGTCTGATAACTTTGATTTGTTCCATCACTTTTTGAAAAGTACACTCTCCATCATTTACACTATGTTGAGGGTTTATAAGATATGAATGTTAGTTAATCATTGATTAATAGATTAAAAGATCAGTACCAATAAGAACAGAAGCAGGATAATTTCTGTTGACATTTTGAGCATCAGAGTTCTTCATATTGGAGCTGAAAATATCAATTGAATAGTTGAGTGCCAAAAATATTTATTGCCTTCTTTTTGTTTTCTTTAAGCACAAAAACTAAAAATGATCCTTCTTCATCTTCAGTAATTAATTATATTTCATGCTACTAAACATTGGCAGCCTTTTGTCTTTGAATATCTCAGTTGTGTTTTACTATGACAATGATGAATAATAATAAAAACTATAGATGAGAAAACATTTTCTTCTGTTTCACTTATTCTTTTATATTTTTATATTTTTGCAGCCATCTTCCAGATCATCCAGAGCATCAGGATGGGCATGTAGAGTGATGTCACCAGCAGGGGGCGGGGCTTTGGCGGCGTGCAGCCAAACACGACGTTGACGCTGCAGGAGCTGCAAACACCAACATCAGCAGACTGCCGTGCCCCCCCACCCCCCAAAACTGAACAGACCAAAACATTCCTGAACTCTGACGGCCGTCTGAAGTCATTCCCGCACAGAAAACGACCAAACGGACCCCCGAGAAACTGCCCCGCCTTCAACAAACAGCCCCACCCTCAACAAACAACCCCACCACCTGACCGACTGTCGCCCCCTTAATCCAGCGTTTATTCCTGCTATCTGTGTTGATTTAATGTGTCTCAGCCGGCTGACCTTCCCACAGTGTCTCTGCCTGTAAACAAGCCATACATGTGCCTTTCTCTGTTTACCTGTGCTTTAGCCCCGCCCCCACTGATTACACCTTATCAGTGCAACAAGGAGGGAGGGGTCAGAGTCCAACCTGCTCCTGTAAACTGCACCAGTATTTAATCCTGACCAAAATAAGCTTTCTGCTTAAACTGATTTTGTAATTTTTCCAAACGTTTGTTAAAAGTCTCACATTCCAGCCGATGTGACGATGTCTGTCCTCTTCTTCCTCTTCTTCCTCCTCCTCAGTGGAAACAAGATGAAATGAGATGAAGGTCTTTTGAATCAGAAGGTTTGGAGGTGCTGACAGGTGTGTGTGCACTGTGTGCAACTTCACCTGAACAATCCTGCTCACTTAATAAAGTTTCATTTTGAAGATGGATGCCGTGTTTGTGTTTTGTGACTGAACATGGTTGATTAATCCAGGTGGGATTAATCAGCCTCACCTGCACAGACTGGAGGTGCTGTTGTGTTGATGCTGTGGCTCAGTTTGTCCACAGGGTGGCGCTGTTTGATAGAAACTGTGAGTAGAGATGTCCACTCCTGAGAGTCAGTAAAAATACTTTTATGTATAAATCTATTTGAACACCAAACTCCATTAAGAATTCAGACAGTTTATTGTTTCCTAAAGTGAAGTCTAGGACTTCTTTTACAATACTTTTGTTTTATTTTGGTATCTATATGAAGTATATTTCTATTATGTACATATTAATTCCACTAAATACACCACATACAATGGCAAAAGTCTTTAAGTCTTCAAACAGAGGAGGATCTGTTTGACTGTAAGAGATCTCAAAATTTCCTCATCACATTAGGTGCCAAGACTTTTCTAAATAAATCGAAACTGCAGTAAACATTTTAGGTGTTTTTTCAATCTTATGTTGAGCATCTTAGACTCAAAAACATCTTTCAGGATGATTTAATCTCTATTTTATCTTTAAGCGTCTAAATGTTTCTGTTAGTTTAAAATTAAAGTTTGTTTAACGTCCACGTTTGCTTCTTTTTAAAAAAAATAACATGATAAAGGTTCAGACTGTCTGTTGTTCAGTCGGGACTTCCTGAACCAGATTTGTTGTTCCCGTGTGGACGAAGCTGCTTTGACCCACATCTGTGATGCAGACAGACAGAAAACAGCAGATCTGGGTCAGCGAGGGTTAAAACCAGACCCCTCTTTGTGTGCAGGCTTTTGTTTCTTCGTCTGGAGGAACATGTGATAAACATCGATGTTTTCTTCATCATGTCTGAACCAGCTCAGTGTTTTCATACAAAAGCTGATCTCTTTACGGGACTACAATCCCATTTTTTTCTTTTTATATATGTTGTTTATAAAATATATACAATATATTATTTGAATTTTATATATATTATCTCAGTATTAATGTTAAGTATTTGAATATTATTAAACATGAACCTCTCCATGTTTCTGTAGTTTTATGTGTGCTTCATTTCATCTGTTTGTTCTGATTCTGTTGGAAAATGGACATTATGGCAGAAATGTAAAATAAGTGTAAAATTTTGTTCATGTTATGATATTAAATGCACAGAGCAGTTTAAAACAGGTTATCAGAGTGTTTTATGTTGATCTTAAGACAGGAAAAAGATTCAGTAAATATATTTGGTTTGTACTTTAAAGTTATGAAACACCTGAAGCGTTTTTTAAAAAAAGATTTCATATCAAAATTCATCATTTACTGCATCATTACTTTACATTGAGGTTAACAATTATAACTCCTCCTGTTGACAAACAGAAATTGAGGCTCTTGTATAAAAAGATATTGATGTGATAATACAACAAAACACAGCTGTAATAATATAAATTTTGTCTTCGTGTCATTTATGAGGACTTGCTCTCTGGCATCTCTGTTTAAAACTGTGAAGGTCTCTGTCAGTCTAATGTTCTTCTCCATAATAAATCATTCTGTTAGCCGACTGTGTCCCTTCTCATTTCAAACAAGCTGTTATTCAATCTCCCCTCAAAAAAAAAGTAATATTGACCTTTCTCTGCCCCAAAATTACAGGCTCATCTCCAAACTGCCTTTTTCCACCAAAATCTGAGAGGAAGTGGTCGCTAAGCAACTCACAACTTTATTACAAGAGGATGATGTCTTTGTCAAGTTTCAGTCGACGGGACTCGACAGAAACAGCAAATCTCAGAGTTTTCAGATAATACCGACACTTTCAAGTCCCTGTTTTTGTTTGAGTTTACTTTTATTCTTATTTTATTTCTATTTGATGTTGTTTTATGAGTCGGTATGTTTGCTGCCTTATTTCATCTGTGAGGCAATTTATGTTCTTGAAAGGTGCTGTGTAACTTAAGTTACTAAGTCACTTATTTAGTTACTTATAAACAATAAATGCTCTAACAATTTGCCCAAAACTTAATTGATACTACATTTATACAACAAGATGATCACTTAAGACAGCAATTTTCAGAGTAAAGAAAGAATTTTGGGGAAATACTTCGATTGCTAACTTAACATATGAAGTAGTGTGTCATCAGCATAATAACGACAGTCTATATTAATATTGTTAACAACAGACAAACAAATACATTTTCATCAGTGGAGGTATGGGATTTAGAGGATTGTTTTAATTTGTATGACAAAACTCAAAGTATTTAAACAGTAAGTAAATATCAAGACAAAAAAAAAATACAGCTATTCACTATAACAACTAAAATATTGGACGAGTCTGTAAAACAGTGTATTATGTTTCATTATATATATTTTTTATATGTCCAATTCCAACATTTCTAACATAATTGATCTTTTTCTTTGTTCTGTAATATCTGAACATGGTAACTATACAGTTAATAACCTGCAGGTCTCTCTACATAAACGACACACAGCTGGATATAAAACATGAAGATACACAACGATGCTGGACTGCAGTAAAAACAGTGGTGAATTACTGAACTTCTGACTGAAATGTAGAAATGTAGAAAAGTAAATGTCGTAGAAATGATGCGATTGGCTCAGTTCAGCCTAAAAATGAGAAGTAACTTGGCACCTCAGCAAAAGTTAAACCTGCTATCAAATCCCAACTGAATCACAGTGAGAGGTAAAACAAAAAAATCAGTCTTCATGTGTAAACAGATTCAGTCCAGTCCTCAAGAGAGGAAATCTGAACTTCTCACTTTGTTTCTTCTCATACTTCATTAGTGAGGATTTATTGAGAGAAGTGAATGTTGTGTTTGAAGATTTCTCTTTTATTCTAATGAAAGTTCCTCATCAGGCTCAGACAGACGTTTTTTCAAGGCGTCTTTTTGAGTCCTTCACCAGCACACATGTAGATGGCATGAACACAGTTTTGACATTTCTTTTTTAAAGGATTCTGATAACACAAGGATTATTGTAAAATTATTAGTCGTCTTTTTTGTAATGATTAAATTCTCTCTGGGTATCACATGACCTGCAGTACCGGCTGTGGCCACTAATGCAAAAATCACCTCGTAGACTAGACTAGTGTTTCTGGGAGGTGGCTAGTTAAAGCTAAGCAATGAGTGTTGTAGAAAATCAAACCATTTTAAGGTCAAAGGTCATAGGAGAGGTTACATCAATCTACTATAATCTACTATAATTAAAGTTAGCTAGTACTGTAAGGATGTAACGATGACATCTGTTCATTATAGCATTTCTACAGGATACAGAAGAAAGAAGAAAAATACTGAATCGTATTATTTGTCTTTGTTAGTAAGCTTTTTGGCTTTCTGGATACACGGATTAGCCAGATCATATAATACTGAAAAAAAACTGTATTTTATCATATTATATTAATGTGTGACTCATCATTGTATCACACATGATTTATGACATCATACAGGATTATGAGTGACGTCATGTCAAGATATTTGCGGGGACATGACGTATTGCTGTCAGGATTACGAGGACGTGTGGAGGACAGACATGACGTCCTGCAGGGTTATAAGCATGTGATATTCTGTCAGAAGAATTTAGGAGGACAGACAATAATGCGGGGATGACTACAGGGATGTCACGTCATAATAAGAATGACAGAATAACCTACCGACACGTCACTGTGCTCTACACGACATCATACTATGAGGTATATGACGTTATGTAGGATTATTGGTATACGACATCCCATCAGGAAGAGTATGAGATGTGACATCCCTCTGAAACGATGACAGAAACATGACGTATTAAGAGATTATGGTACATGATTTCACACATTACGGAATATAGATTATTCAGGATTATGGGGAGATGACACGGCATTATTTAGATTACAACAATATGACATCCTGTCGTGATGAGTATTTGGCTGTCATTAAGGAGATTATTACAGGTACCAAATCCAACAAAACAATGTTTTTTTGACATCCCACACGAGGATTACGAGGACACTGTCGTCCTGCAGGATTATGGGTACGTGACATCACGCCTGGAATATTACGAGAACAAGAGGTTATGTTGTTACCACAGAGCTGCCACAAGTTTCCCATCTGGTCCACAAGTTTATCACGAAAGTCTGTTTCCAACATGATTTATTACTGTGAAAGTTGAAATCATGTTCAACTTAAAAACACTCCACGTTGAGAAGAAACTATCAGAAACTTCTGTAAAAAGGTCCACATGTGTTCAAAACTGCCTGCTTTTGAGATGAAAAAGTATCAAAGCACCTCCACAGATCCAGTCGTGTTGTTGAGTTCTGCTGTTCCACAAATATCAAAACCAGCATTTCCTCTCATCAGTTTATTTATTTTCTCCTCCATCCGTCTGTCCGTCCATCCTAATCGATGTCCTCAGCTGTTGGACGGCTGCTCTGGTTTCAGTCGGATGGCCCAGGAGTTGGCGGATATGATGTCTCCCTGTCGGTGGATGCGGCAGGTGTAAACGCCCTCGTTGAACTCGTTGGCGACGATGCGGAGGTCTCGGTCCTTCATGACGATGTATCCTGGGATGGAGGTCAGGATCTGCTCGCCGTCTTTATACCAGCTGGAGGAAACAGCAGAGGGAAGAAGATGGATTAAAAGATATATATTCACTTTAAGGTTGTAAAGTACATTGTAGCCTGTAGGGGGCAGTAAAGGCATCCTTATTTCACTCACTCAGACTTGGAGTTATAGTACAAAAATGGACACAGACGGGTGTTTGAACCTTAAAAAACTTTAATAATTTGGTAAGCTGCTGTTTTTAAGATCCAGAAAGAACCTTTTTCATTATAATTTCATCCACAGCCGAAATGACTGATCGATCAGTTTGTCTACAGAAAATTAATTGGCCACTATGTTCATAATAAATTAACTATAAAGTAATATATATGCAGAAATGATCATTAATAATGAAAATAACCATTAGCTGCAGCCCTGCAGCCCTCAGGCCTTTCGTTCGCAGCAGTCTGAGCTTCTTGTTTCTGTATCGATCAGCTGACCTGACTTTGGGCGGCGAGCGGGGGTTTTTGGTTCCACAGCGGAAACCCACCACCTTCCCTCGGGGTACCATCTTGATCTTGACATTGGCCGGAGGCGCTGTTGGCGTGGTAACCGCTTCCAGAGGCTCTGGAGGACAGGAAATGAGAGTCATACCACAGGCGGTCGGACAAACGGACAAACCTCAGAGAGAGAATCAGGTTTCTGTTTGAGATCGAGGGAGAGTAAAACCGAACTGACTCGACCGTCCAACATCAACCCCGCGGTCCGTTTCTGACTCCTCATGATGGAGGACTCGCCTCAGACTCTTAATCTGGCCTCACCGTAGCAGAGGTCACAGCGCTGAGGACAGTTCTTCTTCATGAAGTTCTTCCTCCGCTCACAGAAGCCGAGTCGAGCCCACGGATCACAAACTCGCTTCTTATCCAGACAACCTGCGAACAAACAGGAACGACCGTCAGACCGGCAGAGTGGAAAAAACATCACATCTACTGCAGTGCAGAGTAGAAATACAAGTCCTGCATTCAAAACTTTATAAGCAGGAAGAAAAAGTATTTATTTGAAAGCAGATGTCAGCGTAATATACTGTGATATAGTAGGAACAAAGTATCATAAAATGCAAATATACAAGTTAAGCACCTCAAATCGTAAATGTGTTTACTTACTTTCCTACACTTTCCTGTGTCAGATTTTAAAACTGTTGTATTTCTATTCTGAGAATCTCCTTTTCAACAACTGTCGCAGTATATAATGTGTAAAACAATAAAATAAACAATGTTCATATATATTTACATAGTTTACAAAACATAAACTCAGAAATGAACCTCATTTATAAAAATATATAATTTATTATTTAATATTGACCAGCTAGTCTCTGTATGTTTCGCATTTCTGGAGATTTGACAAAGACACCGTGCAAACAACACTGGACCTTTATTGTGAAACAACTACAGGAAGTTTAACGATGCTAGCGCATGATGAACAGCTGGAGCGCCCCCTACAGGCTAAGAGCTACAAAGACGACTCTAGCTGGATGTGACCTTTGATCTCTCTCTGATGTTTTCTGAAATAAACACCTCAAGAAACTAATTTAAAGAATCTTCACCCAGTAAAACTTCAGATTAAAATCAGAGTTTTCATGCTTCAATGAGAAATCAAGAGGACAAACAGTAAAAAAACAAGGTGTTTTATGTGAAGAAGGATAAAAAGATGAAGGTGTGTGCGGTGTGTTTTTAACCGTAGAGTCTCTGGATGCCCCACACGTCGTCCTGGGCGATGTTCCTCTGCCCGGTGTAGGTGGCGTTGGGATGCATCAGAGCCTGAGGATCTCTGGAGTGCCACAGGCCGAGAGCGTGACCGATCTCGTGAGCCGCCACCTGGACCAGGTCGTTCAGCCACACCCCTGCAGAGTCACACGATCACACCTGCGCTCACCTGGACGTACCGCCGCTCACCGTACCGTGCGACACTCACCTTGTTTCCAGCTGAACCTGGACTTGCCGAGGATCCAGAACTCGTGGTTGTCGAAGTGGATCTCCCCTCGGGGCGGCAGGAAGGCGTGAGCCAGCTCGCCGTTCAGGCCGTCGAAACACGGGTGGAGCGGCGACCACCAGCAGTCCGTGTGGTTAAAGGTGTAGAAACCTAAACACAGGTAACTGGTTAACTGATTGATATTGGATTTAAGCTCCTCCCCCTGGTATCGCTCCACCTACCGATGGTGATGTCAGCAGTGGCGTTGCCATCGGTAACCTCGGTGAAGGTCAGCGGGGACACGTCGCTCCACTTGGTGAAGGCGATGCTGATGGCCTTCCTGGTGTCCTCGACGTTCAGAGTGTTGGGGAACTTTACGATCCTGCGACGGGCAGACAGACAGACAGGTTGTTGGTAAATGAATCGGTGGGTTTCATCGCCCTGAGTGAGGCCTCTCAGGTTGAGCATGTCTCTAATCCCTGCTCACAGACTGGCAGGCGTTTGATTGGCAGCCCGTGGAGTTTCACATCCTGGGAGGAAAAGTTCAGGGTGAAAACACCTTCGTGTGACGGGCCGGCCAATCAGAGAGCATTCAGCCGAACAATTCAGCTCAATCAGCTCAGTTCACCAGCAGCCGCTCGTCTCCGCCGGAGCTGCTTTATTTAACGTCACAAGACAAAAAGGAGCAACCTGCCACCGTCATCAGGTGCTGAATAAAATCTGTTTACTGGTGAATCCGTCAGCTGACTGAACGAGCAAACTGCACATGAATCAGTGATAAAATCTACGACAGAGCTCGGTTCGGTTCAGATGAGACGACTACGCTGCATTTCTGAATGATCTCTGGATTAATGAAAGTCCTCTTTACAAATCGACGTCATTTATTTTGCACATCGAGAACAAAACAGTGCAAAATGATTAAACCAGACTGACGACTGAAGGAGACAAAGATCCCCCTGAGCAACGATTAGATAAGAATATAGGAAATTACCGGTGAATATTAAATAAACTGGAACATCTGTGCAGATTTAAACAGGATCAGCATCCTGTTTCAGTGTCAAGTGCACAATAACAAGCCGGGATTAAAGGCAATCTAAAATAAATCAAGTCAAGTCATTTTTATTTGCACAGAATCACAAACCACAGACTCTCAACTCAAAATGAGGAAAAACCCACACAAAAAACACATTTTACAGGGAAGAAAAATGGAAGAAACCATCAGTAATCTGCATAAAATCTTCTCATTCAAAATATACGACTGGTTTCATGTTAACAATAGTAAATTGGCTGAACTAATATAGCACCTCGTTAATCTTCTAATCACTTAAGTTGTTCACATTAAATTTCATTCACACATACAAACAGTCACAAAATGGAAGTTTTAAAGATTTCAAGAATAAATGAAATAGCTGTTTTTATGTTAAAATTGAAATTTTAGTACAGAAAAGGCATTTAAACAAATGTATAATTATATTTATGTTGCATACTTTATATATGATAAATATGACTCTAATCTTACGTCATTATTTCTTTTACTTTTGACACTTTAAGCACATTTTTGTGCTCATACTTTCACTTCTTTCTACCGGAGACGTTTGCAGGTTTTAAAGTTTCACCTGTACGTGATGTTGTGGTGAGTCCACTTGTGTCCGACGGGGTTGATGGCGTAACGTTTCGCTCTCCCTCCTCCGAACGTCTCCATCACTCTGCTGCTGCCAGACGTCTGAAAAACAAACGAGGATGTTCGACCAATCAGCGGCCTCGGACAGAGTCTGTTCCTTTAACGTCCACCAGAGGGCGCCGAGACTGTGAAGAGTCACTCAGACTTCCTGGATCCTGCACTAAAAGTCTCCTTCATGTTCTTAATTGATAAAAAGTAAAAGCTACACAATCCTTGTGGACATTAAACCTGAAGACGAGAAGTCAACTACAACTCCCAGGGTGCATTTCACTAACAAAGAGCCAATCACAGAGCTCCACTAACAGCAGCTTTAATTAGTTCACTTTTCATTTCTGTCTTCGATTTGGGTGAATTCAGCAACCATGGCAACGTGTTTTGTTCTCAACTGTTTTTAAATCACTGATGCTCGGCAGCAGGGGCTCATGGGAAATGTAGTAAATGGAACAACTGTGTAAACTCAGTGGGGAGAACACGAAGCTCCGATCTGACGTTTGTAGTTTGACCAACAGATTTGAGGAAAATAATTCAGAGTTTATACTCAATTCTTCAGAACTTTAAGAAGATAATTTAGATTAATATTTATTTATTGATCTCATCAAGGAGAAATTTGGGTGTTACAGCAGCACAAAGATGGATGTAAGTAGGTAAACTGAAGATAAAATATAAAGATTATTATAATTATAACTGAACTTTTACGTTTCCACACATGAACAGAGGTATTTGGTTTGAGACGTGGCAGCGGACTGATTCAGTGCAGATGTGAAACTTCTCTTTCTTTTCATGTGTCCCTCCTCCTCTTCCTCCTCCTCCTCTCAGATATCTGTCACACACATGTGAACCTCCTCTGCTCCTCCAACAGAGACTAAAAGCAAAAACTTAAAGTGCTTCCTGCTTTAAACTTCCTGTTCTGACTCCAAACATCATCAACAAGAAGAGACCTTCAAAATAAATGTCTCAGTGTCTCATCACAAAAACCACTAAAGACAAAGCTGAGTAATAAAATAAAATAAAAGAGCAACATCCTCTTTCTAAAGTGCATTTTTACTCTTTTAAAATGTTAAATGTGGATTTTTTCAGATTTGTTGCTTTAAGATTTTTTGCCATGAAATTGATAAATGCAATAATCTAAAGATCCTGCAGTGAATCAGAGTGAATTTTAGAGACTTTAGAGAAAAACTTTGGGTCATATAACTCAAAATATAAAATATTAAAGGGACATTTCACAGATTCTTTTGTTTGTTGTTTTCTTTTTTGCAGGTTTGGACGTAAAAAACTGATAAAAAAAATCTGATCCACAAAGAGGAAGATCAATGAAGAGCAGCTGATACAAAAACACCACAGATCAATAAATCACTGATAATCAATCTGATCTTTGATTGATTATTTTTCAATAAAAGTAAATATTCCTGTTAACCAACTGTTAATCTTTATTTTAATATAATTTGTTTACTGTTATTGATCATTTTGGATGTTATTTTTTATTTACATGTCACTGATTATTGACATTATTGATTAAATTTATTTTTATTTTTTATTTTCTTTCATTGAGTATTTAAATATTTAAAATATTCAGTTTATTAAACAGGATATTAATGAAAGTTTTTACTGTAGAATAAAATGATCTTTAGACTGAGTAATTGATTCATTTCAAGTTCTGACGTCACTCAAACAGTTCTGGTATCATTTTTTTTGTGATCAATATATGAAATCAATAAACTGAGTTCACTGACCTGCGGCCTCACCTTCATCACCATCATCATCATCATCAGCAGCAGCAGCAAAGGGGGGTCCATGATGAGATCTGGACTCTACACAGTCCGACACATGACCCGCCAATCAATCAATCAATCAATCAATCAATCAGAAGAGCCGCGTGTCCACAGAAAACGTCTCGTGCGTAAAAGCAGCAGCGCGTGCGGATCCGAGTCTGCGTGACAAAGAGAGAAGAGGAGCTTCAGGATGAGCTGGTCCCGGACCCGGTCCCGGTCTGGACCCGGTCCTGGTCTGATCTGGAACAAACTGAGGGAACTTCCCGGACAGTGCGCTCGCTGCTGCAGTGGGGCTGGTCCGGAGGGGCGGGGTCAGGTGTGTGTGTGTGTGTGTGTGTGTGTGTGTGTGGTGTCCATTTACACAGACACTATAAATGTGCAGTTTAACTCTTTTAATTCTGATTCAGCATGAAAAAGAGAAAAAACACTGTAAAAGAAAAGTTTTTCAAATTAAATATAAAAAGTAAAAACACCTTTTTTTTTAATGATGTTTTGTTATTTTCTGTTTTATTTTTCTGGATCTGAGCTGCAGATAAACAGACCTGTTCTTGTTCCCTCTGGAGGCCCTCGGGGGGGCCGGGGCCACAGGTACGGCCACCCCGAGGTGTTTTCCCACCGACAGCAGTCCAGATGTGCAGCGTTTGTCTTTTTGTCTCTTCTCTCCTCCGAACATCTGTCCAAACAGCCGACGACTGAAAAAGCGTCTCTGCTGCGGTTTCTTCTTCTGTTGTTTTTTTTACGTCCAGATGTTGCAGACGTTACGCTCACACACAGAACAAAACACAAACACCTCCTGCTGTTTGCTGCTAAAACTGAACGCACACGTGAGCGACGTCCACCTGGAGGGTTCGTGGTTAATTTAACATCATCTGAAAAACTCTTTCCAGTTGTTTTCCCAAAATAACTTTCAGATCAGTTTGGCTTCAAATGAAACTGCAGACTGATAAAAACTTCTGGTTCACTGATCATTAATGCAGCTGCTTGTTGAGAGTCACCAGCAGGGGGCGATATAAGAAGCAACAAACTTTTCTTTACGTTGTTTTTGTCCAGTTTTCTCTTTATTTCAGATGCTGATGAAGTAGATCTTCACTTCTCCTCAATCTGAGCTTCAAATCTGCTCTTTAAGTGAAGAAGTTTCAGCTTTCTGAGGTGCTGATGCAAACCGTCCAGTCCACTTCTCCAACGTGCATCAACCACTTTTTTTTTGCAGGTTTTCCATGTTTCTGCTTTGCTTCTGTGTTTCCATGAAAACCTTCAGTCTGCATGAACTGCCCCCAACCTCTGTGTGACATTTAACCACGACAGGCCGGCAGCAACTTCTGGAAGCTGTTGGGTCTTTTCATGCACTGTTAATTGGAAAATATTAATTGGTGCAGCTTTAAGTCGTTTCTCCAGTGAAGACAATGGGAAGCCGCTGATGAACATTTATTTTGGAGGTTTTAAAGACTAAATTAATCGGAGAACAACAGATCATTCAAACAGAAACGAATCATTTCCTGCAGCCTCATTAGTGACACTGATACAGATTCCTTATTGTTTGTATTGTTGTGTTATTATCACGCTCACACACGCTCCCCGCTCGGTCACCTTCACTGACAAACTGCCTGCAGAGGCATCTTTCAGTCATCATATGCATGTTAAGCAGCCCGGCGCTAATTAAAGCTGCACTGCGAGCCGAACGAGGTTTGAATGTTGGCAGCCGGCGGCGGCCTGGCAGACTCCCATCATGCACTGCAACAATGCGCCGACCTCACGCCGCCCTGGATCGATACCTCGACGGAAACCTGAGACCAAAACTCGTCTGAAGGGCCGTTTGTTCAAAAGTCACGGAAAACTTTCTCCGCTGATGATGAACTTTATTATTGATTACCTGATGTCATCGATACACTGATTGTCTGTCGCAGTGTCAACAAATATTATGTTTGATTTTATCAGAATTACAGAAAGTCTGCTTATATTTTATTGATTTCTACATATAAAATTAAACACAATCAGTAATATAATTCACATTTTAAAACTTATCAATCATTTCCAAGTACAGATATAGAAGATGTGTCGATGTACGTATGTAAATGTACAATATTTTTTAATAATAAATGTATATATAGAAATCTGAACACCTTTACATCTTTGTGCAAAAACAGAAACAGCTCAGTGAATCTTTCTAAAACTGTGAACTGTATTTTAATATTTGAGACTGCGTGTGTCTCGTGTTTTAAAGGTCACCAGGTATTTTCAGGTGTCCTGGTTCAGGTTGAAGGTGGGCGGAGCTTTGATATGAATCATGTGATGTCACTAAACTGCACCAACAAACGAGCGCCGTCATCAGGTCAAACTCTTTAGACTGGCTGGAGACTCGCAGAGAAATAAAATTCAAACTTTCTCCGAATCACTTTAAATGAATCCTGTTGTTGATCGGCAACATCACACAGTATCCCATCATGCCTCAGAGTTCCTGGCCGGGGCCCCCGGGGGCCTCCTGGCAGCCGGAGAGTTGGAGCGCCGGGCTCCGGGAGAGAAGAGCAGAGAGACGGAGGAGGAGACGGACTTTCAGCCGGAGCTGAAAGATGAGGATTTAATTACACCTCTGTCCATTCACCTGTCCATCACACACACACACACACACACACACACACACAGTGAACACACACACAGTGAGCACACACTCTGAACACACACACACACACACTGGTCACTCAGCTGCAGGTTCCCACATCTCTCCGTCACCTCGTCTTGTTTCTGCAGAGCTGAAAACAAACAACTCGCTGTCTGTTTCTACAGGTCGTCATGGCGACCGGCAGCCACCAAAAATCAACCAAAATGTCTCCCAGATCACTGCTGACGCTTCAAAACTCGACGGTGACCTCCTGTTTTACACGCTGCGGCGATTTAAACGGCGACTGTCTGTCCTTTAAAACGCTGCAGCGTATCAGAGGACAAGAGCAGGCGATGAATCAGCGAACGGGACGATTTTAGAGGAACAGAGGTCAAAGTTCAACCTTTAAATCTGTGACGCGTTTCTGGTTCGGTTCAAGTCGTTTAGTAAAACGCTGTTTGCTGGTTTGAAGAGAATAAAGTGTCTCAGAGGTTTACAGGGACCTTTACAGGGTTCGGTCACTAAGGTGCTGCTGAGGCGTTGCCATGGAAATACAACAAACAGCTGTTTCTGATTAAAAAAATCCTTCAAAAGTCAAAACTCCTGTGAGAACTTTTCTGTTTTTACTCGCTCTGTTACGATGACCTGCAGCGCCCTCCTGTGGCTCTCAGGTCAGGATGCGGAGTTTCTTGTAGGTTGTTGTTGCTCGGTGGTTGGTGGTGTGATGGATCAGAGGCCTTGGAAGTGGTTGCTAGGGTGTTGCTAGGTGACTGTTTGGTGTTAAGACAGGTGGGGATTTTTTTCTGGACGGTTACCATGGTGTTCGGTGGTGACAGGCTCGGAGGTAAATAAGATGTTATCATAGCAGGTGGTTGCTAAGGTCTTAATACTCGGTTGCTAGGTAGATGATTCCTGCAAAAATAAAATACTATAATGATAAAATTGAATATTAGTAATATAAGTTATTTTGTCATCAGTCATAATTGTGTCATTTGGCATTTTGACAATAATGATTTCAAACCTCCTGTTATTGTTACTTGAATTAATCTTAGCAGTATATTTATCAAGTTCAGCTGCTCTGCTAACTATTTTTGCAGTTAAATTTTCAGGTTTTTCTGATGTTGCTGCAGATGTTTTTTATGATTTTGATGTAAATTATGAACAAAAAAATGTTTCCGAGCAGGTGGAAGTGTTGCTATTTAAACATCTTTAATTTTAATTATGTTTTTTATCAATTTTATTTATTTACATTTTGTTTTGTTTTGCTGTTTATCATTTCATTTTCTCTTATCAGCTTGTCTCCTGTAAAGCACTTTTAACTGCTTTAATCTATATGAAAGGTTTTATAATAATAAAGTTGAACTGATTTATAAATAAATATGAAAAGTGCATCGAGTCAGTCCGACTGATTTTTATTGAGAAAACAAAATATTTGGCAAAAGGACTTCAGACAGACAAACAGACGTTTAGTTTCTCTAAAGTCTGAAAATATATTCATCTGCTTCTCCACACACACTCTCTCACACACACACACAGTTATACTCTCACAACACATAAATGAGTTCATATTGAATCAAATCATCTTTTCTTTTACAGGCAAATCAGATTTGACACTTCTGGATACAAAAACTGTAAAAAATAAAAAAATAAAATAAACTTCTCACAGATTTTCACCAGAGATGAATTAAGACGTCCAGTAAACAAACAAAGTGTTTAAATTGAGCGACACTGAAGCATGCTGGGTAACCGCACAGACCACAGATTGACTATGAGACAGGAGGGCTCACTCTGGTGGACCAAACTGTTTCTGAAACAGTCTGCGTTAAAGGCTGGAGGCCCGTTTACGAGACGAGGAGGCTCTAATGAATGACACGTCGTCCTATTGCATCATGGGAAATGTAGGATTCAGCTGTTTCAGGACAAAACGTCGGGATATCGCCACCTCTGCTGCTCAGATTTCTCTTTTTAATCTCACAACGACAACAACAATGATATGAGGAGACACTGAAAGTCTCCGAGGGTCCCATCAGCCCCCACTAACAACACCACGATTACTTTGTTCGCACCGGGTCCATCTCAGACCTGGTTTTCTTTTCTTACGTTTGGTTCGAGGATGTTTCTGAAATGTGATGATCTGCTCAGTCGTCAGACATTTTGATGAAACATGGGAAAGTCACCGTGTACTGAATAAAGAAACCATCTGTGTAAACCACATCATCTCACACACACACACACACACACACACCTGCAGAGGAGAACAACAACAACAGCAACATCAATTTCTTCCCATCAGCCCCGGTGGCGGCGGGTCAGCAGCGAGTCTCGTAGATGCCGCTGCGTCCGATGTAACGAACCCATTTAATGACGTCGTGGTCGCTGTAGTTCAGCTTCGGCTCGAAAACCTTCAGGTACCGAACTTTCAGACCAGACGGAGCGAACGGCACCTGAGGAAGAGGAGGAAGAGAAGGAGGATGAAGAGGACGAGAGAGTGATTGGCTGGCTGATTTAACTGATTAAAGTCTAAAAACTGATGCAGGATTTGAAGAACTAAGTGATGATTATTAGTTATTGATCAGTAAGAGAGAGTTTAGACCGACTGCAGTTCATGTTCTCACCTCAAAGTTCATGGAGATCGGAGGTCGAGCCCACTTCTTCTTGTCGTTGGTCGGCAGCAGCTCGATCTCAGCGCTGATCTGAGACTCCTTCATCCCCGCCATCCGCTTTATCCTGCAGCACACACACACACACACACACACATTAATACACACCAGAGCTGGAACAATCCATCAGTGGACTGACAAATTTAATTGAACTAAATGAATAAATTACTGAATTACCGGTTAAAGTCATTCATCAGTTTTGAAGTGTTCGTCAGACGAAACATCTGCAGGAACTTTGGACTTTTTAATGAAGTTTCACAATTTTCTGATGTTTTATAGACCAAACAATTAATTGATTAATGGAGAATGCAATTAATCGATGACTAATTTAGTTGCATCTTAGTTTATCATGTTATTGTGTTGCTGTGAATCTGGTTTACTGAACCTTCACAGCAAACAGTTAAATGTGCACTAACAGCAGCCTCTCTGCAGCGTCTCCTGCTGTGGTCTCTTCTCAGCGTTTCCTGCCGTCACGCTTTAGTTTCTGTACTTTCAGAGACGAGCCCGATGGGGCCGGCTGACCTGATGATGTAATGCGGAGGTGTTTTGCTGACGTGGCAGCAGCAGGAGGTGGAGGCGGCGCTGAGCTGGAGACGGTGTGTTAGCGCTGATGCTGCAGAGCCGCTCTGATCTCTTTGTCAGCACAGACGGGTTTTATTGCTCAGCTCAGAGGTCGAACTATCGATCTGCTCAACATCACTACATCGCTCCTCAATGACAAACACTCTGAACGCAGCTGAGTCTCTGCTGGAGCGAATCACCGCAGACGCTCCTCAGCAGGTTTGTTGTGTTTGCACAGAAGCTGCAGCACATTTCAGTTCATGTTTTTTAACTTTATAAAAGTTTCTTACAGATGAAGATGCAGAACGATCACTTACTTCCAGACGATGGCGTTCTCGCTGGCTTTGTATTTTGCTTTTCCCTTCATGCAGATGAGCTGAACTCCACTGGTGTTGAGAGGAGTCGGGATCCGAACCTGAAGGGAGGATCACAGTGATTATAAAAAAAGAAAAAAAGAATATGAAAATATTTATATTTTAAATTAATAATTTGGATCCAAACTATCAAAGTATCTTAAGCTCAGACACTTAACAAAAACTAAACAAGATAAACTTTTTTTTGTTGTGTAATCAGTTCAATCTTCTGTAGTTTTATCATGAATTTAAGTTTGGAAGATAAATTCTTGTTTATTTATTTAGATTTTGTCTGTAAAGCTAAACTTTGAAACTTTAAAAACACATGCCAAACAAATCCAGGTTATAATTATGATGAAGCTTCAGCTCTGAGCCTTAAATCTCAAAGCCTGGCTGTCACTTCGTACCTCGATCTTCTGAGCTAGCAGCGACGACTTGAAGTTGGACTTGATGACGACTTTGACCTCCAGTTTGGTGCGACCGACCTCTCGGACCAGAGGAATGACTCTGAACGGCAGGATGATGTCTTTGGTGGTCCGGTACCTGCAGACAGACAGACAGACCGGCTCACGCTGTGCGTCGTCGTGTAAACACTGATGAACCGTGCGATGTGAGCCGAGTGACCTCTGACCTCATGAGCTCGTAGTCTCCGTCCGGAGGGATGAAGCTGATGCTGCGCTCGGAGTCAAACTTGCTGAGACGAACGCACTGATGGAAGGTGCAGTCGTCGATCGCTATCGACTGTTTACCGCTGAGGAGAGAGAGACGAACATTTCAGAACGTCTGCTGAAAAATCACCACTTTAAATAAGTCAGAATTTACTTCAAATAAACAGGATTAAAAAAGCAAAGTTACATTTCAAAGTGTTTCAGCTGGTTAACTGTGAAAGACTCAAAACCTGCAGAAGTTTTTAACGGTGCGTCAAAATGCAGATATACACCTAAAAACTCTCACTGAATATAAATATTTATTTATGTTTTCATTATTATTTTCAGATCTTTGTCTGAATTTTTCATACTTGTCTTAATGTCTTTTGTCGTTTGTAGCTGTGATGTTTTGTTTTGTTTTGTTTTGGACTGCTGAATCTCACATCTGCACAACAATAATTACTCAACAGGTTCAAATGAAGAAACACTGATCTTTGTTAATGCAGCTGCTTCACACAAAGTCTGTTTAATAAACTAAAGGTTTGGACACATGAAGAGGAGAATGTCTTTCAGTGCCGCTTCGTCTACATTACAGAGCTGAACTTTACATTGTGTTTGGATCTATTTTAAAATAAAAAAAATATGAATTTCCACAGAAAATCTGCAACTTTACAGGCTTTTTAAATTCTTAATAATAAAAACAAATGTCAGGTGTGTCAGTGTGACATCAGTGTGTGACCTCTGACCTCTTGCCGCCGTCCTCCGAGCTTCCTCCTTTCCCCTGCTTGTCGATGACGATCTTGTCGTTCATCCCAAACTTACACTCAGGCATCCCGCTCAGGTAACTCTTCATCACCACCCGACCCGAGACGTGAGCACTGAGCACCTGACCTGCACACACACACACACACACACACACAGAGGCTGTTAGCTGTGTGTTGTCGCCCTCTGGTGGATAAAAGATGCAGCTGCACTTCCTCTGCTCCAGCTGTTAACAACAAACAGCTGCACCTCGCTGACTAAGAGCAACAGTGACGTCATGCTGCGTCGTGATTGGCTGACGAGATGCCACCTGCAGTGGGATGATTCAGGTTTGTCCTCACTCACCTTCAGTGTCTCTGGTTGTTAATCGATGTTGGATTTGTGGGACACTTCAATGAATGTCATCACTACAGACAGCTGAATCTATAACGTCAGGATGTAAAATAACATAAACGATGAGAGTTTCGGGTTTTAAAGAAGCCCCTGAATGTAAAATAAGGTAAATATGAGGTTCATTAATTCTGCCAAATTATTATTTTTCTTATTAGTTTTTCATTAAAACAGTTTCCTGCTTAAAATCCCATTAAATTCTCATTATAAATCCCATTATAGATACCATTATAATCCCATTAGAAGAGAAAATGGTGAGACAACAGTTGGCATGTTTGTTAAGTTAGTAAAGACAATTTCATTATTATAAGATTATTTTCTTATTTTCTTCAGTTGGTGGTTTTTGTGTGTTTGTCCTTTTGTCCTTGTGTCGTGTCTGCTTTTAAATAAAAAGGTGTTTTTATCGCGGATGCACGGCTGCAGCTCTGAGATGAATCATTCAGGATAAAAAGAGGCTGTCACGGTGTTTCGCTGCAGTGTGTGTGTGTGTGTGTGCGTGCGTGCGTGCGTGGGGGGGTTAAAGGTCACGTGTGATGACGATGATGTCTCTGATGTAAAACGCTGCAGACCTTTCACTGACGCAAACAGAGGAGACATTTTCCTGTGACAGAGCTCAGTTACGTTTCTGTTTCTGATTCACAGTTTAAATACATTCAAACACAAATTATGACACAAATAAATCAACCGAAGCTTAGAAATCACATTAAAATAAGTAAAGAAACATTTATATTTATATATATTTTATGTGTTTTTTTGTGACCTTGGTGTTTTCCCGCTTTAACTGCTTCATGTAAAGTGACCCTGAGGAGATTTATAGACGATGTGAAGCTCTTCGTGTCCTTCGTAGTGAACGTTTCATCCTGAGCTCGCACATCCATCAATCATCACTGTCAGTACTGTCTGTACTGTCTGTACTGTAAGTACTGTCTGTACTGTCTGTACTGTCTGTAGTATCTATCAGTGCTGTGACAGTTACCTTGTGGTGACATGAGCAGGTTGACGCTCTCCAGCACGTCCAGAAACAGCTCGTTGCGTCTGTATTTGATTCCTTCTCTCCTCCAGCCGATCTGCCCAGTTACCTGACTGGTGATCTGAGACTGCTCCTCTTTGGTCTGTTGGGGGGAGGACAGAGGAGGGGGGGGGGTGTTAAACAGCTGTTCACTTTCTGCATTTTGTTTTCTGACGTGACTGTTAAAGGTTTTTTGTCTAGTTGTGCTTTCAGGAGTTTGAACAGGTCGTCTCAAAGTGTGAAAGATTCATTTAAAAACAACCGAAGAGGAAAGTTTACATTTCATATTCATTCATTTCATATGTGTAAGTTTCTGCAATTTCTACTTCTACTCTTATATTTTTTTACTGCACTACATTTACCTGACAGCTTTAGTCACTTTAAAAACTGAGATGTAAAATGTTCCAACAATTTCACCTTCTTTTCTGTGTGTGTGTGTGTGTGTGTGTGCGTGTGTGTGTGCGCGTGTGTGTGTGTGCGTGTGTGTGTGTGCGTGTGTGTGTGGACTCACGTGATGCTGTGGGATGATGCAGATGAGCAGGATGCCAAAGAAAAAGAGATAAATTGTTAGTTTATGAACCTCTACTTTGTTCTTCTTTTAATTCAATGACACATTTACTTCCTGTGTTTTCACATTAAAAGCCTTTGTTGATCATCTTTTCAGGAGAGCACTTTTATTTGAGTTTATTCAGTATAAAGTTAAATCTGTCATGTTGTACCTGACTCTTGATGCCTTGCTGAGTGATGAAGGTTTTCAGAGCTCCAGTCTCTGAGTTTTGAGGGTAACCAAAGTCCAAAATCTCTGCAGGACACAAACACTGTTACAGCAAACAAACAAACAAACAAACAAACAAACAAACAAATCTCATCACAGCAGGACAGACGTGCAGCTCAGAGACGACTCCCGTCAGCGCTGTATTTTCTTTAGGTTTTGATTTTCTCATCCAACGCTTACAAAAATCAAAACCTAAAAAAACAACAGAGCAGCAGACTGATGGCGGCTTCAGGAGGAGGACGACATCACTTCCTGTTGGAGCTCAAAACACGGAAACACTGAGACCGTCGTTTTATCGTCAGACTCTGCGAGTGAGAAAACTCAAAAACCTGATTTGTTCCTACTTTTATTTTTCGTATTTAAAGTTACTTCCTGTCTTTTTACCGTCGAGCAGCTCGTAGATGAGGACGAAGTTGTTCTTGACGTTCTCCTCGCTGATCTTGCCGAAGTAGGCGGACATGACGTCGCACATCTTGTAGAGGAACTCGAACACCATGGTGGCGTTGACGTTCTGCTTGGTGACGGCAGCCAGCCAGATGTTGGAGCGTTTGACGTGGAAGAAGCTGGTCCGGGCGATGTTGGTGACGGGAGAGCGGACCTGCTGCCGGGCGTGGATGACGTTAACTCGAAACGCATCCACCGCATTTCTCCTGGACAGAGAGAGGAGACGGTTTAAGATCAAAATTACTGACGAAACCTACAAAAATAGTTTGCCTCAGTCCGGATCAAATTAAACCACGGTTTGCATTTTTCAGACCAATTACAGGAAGTTGTGGCGAAGCTCCTTCGTGCATAAACCGACTTGTGTGGATGTAATTTAGGAGATTAACACTCGAACGACCAGAAAAGGAGAGAAAACACTTTTTACAGGAAAGATAAATAAACTGAAGAAGAACGATGAAGAAAAAGTTAAAGAGAGAGAATCAGATGGCGCGACGATGAGGGGAGGAGCTTTGCAGAGAGAGAGAGAGAGGAAGAGAAGGTATACTCGCTCTACTTTTCAAAATAAGAGCGCTCTCCTAATCTTACTGCCTGGTGCTTTAATAAGTAAATATTGGACCTTGAGTTGAGACGGTTTTGTCCACACTGCAAAGATTTTCACGCTCTCAGCTTCAGTGTTGAATAAACAGCTGAGTGACGATGTGTGAGGTTATTAAAGAACCAGGACACTTTTTACTGTTTGACTGAAATCATCATTACGTCCTGTCACATTTATTAAAGCTCACACATCTGACATGACAACGTTTCACTGTTTGAATTTAAAGGATGGACAGAGGTCTCACTCTGCGCTGTAAATCCAGTTTCATTTCTCTCCATCGCTCCTCAGCAGCCATGTTATCTGCGCAGACTGAGATGACCTCATCACTCAGAGAGGTTTCTGTTGGCACCGCAGGGCTCAGCGCTACGCTGCTGTTGCCTGGCAACAGGCTCCTGCATCACAGCGACGACGAGAGCGAGGCTGCAGCACAGATCTCTGCAGGGTCGACACAGGAACCATTCAGGCCCAATTCAGACCGTCTGAAGAGGATTTTAGTGCCGCGAGACAAATTTAAAGCCAATTTAAAAATGAAAGAGCTGCAGCTGCTTTCTGACTGAGCTCTGATGGAGGATGTAAAAGGAGGAAGTCCACCTGTGGCAGCTGAAACAACAGGAAGCAGCCTGAAGTCTCCGTCTCCGCGCTTCCCTGCCGACTGTACACAAACTGAATCCTGCATGTTTCTCTAATGTTCGATCACCAACGCTGCTGAATGACGCTAAACAGAGTTTCATCATGTGAATCATCTAATGTGTGTTTGTGACACTGAGATGATTTTATGATTCATTCTGTCGGCACGTTTTTATGATGTTTTATCTGCTGTGTTGTTCAGTCTCATTCAATCCAATAAGAGCTTCTCGCCTGGCGTACGCAGCGGTGACGTCAGTCACAACAAATATTTTTAGAGCTTTGGAAAAGTTTTATAACCGTTAAACCTCAGGGGCTTAAAAATCTGCAATAAAAAGATAAATAATGAGCCGTGTTTGTAGCTGGAGGTGTCGACAGCTTCTTTTACACTCGTGGTTTGTGAGGAAACATTTTATGGGCCGTGGAGGGTTTTTTTGTTACAGCACCGCACGTGGCCACCGGAAAAACTGGAAGTGAAGCCGAGACTTATCGAGGCGTTATCAAACATCGATAGTCCTTCAATGTGACCTCAACAACATCCGCTGTTGTCATGGTAACAAAATTAATCTGCCTTTAGTTTTAAAGAAACTTTCAGATAAATAAAAAGCTGTGTGATCCTGAACACAGCGGCACTTAAATTTAAAGGAGAAGTAAGTAACTTATTTAAAAATGATTGTTAGTCATATTTATTTAAACTGAGAAAGAAAATGAGACAGATAATCTGTGATTAAATCAGGCTGCTGTGACTCTGATAAGCAAAAAACAACCAATAAGAACAGAGTATTTTGTTAGTGCATGAGCTCACGGCAGATAAACAACTAAACAACGAAAACAACAGCTTATGTGACAGATAAGTAAACAGAAGAAGAGCAATGAAGAAAAACCAGTTAAAAGAAATAATTAGCGAGGCAGAGAGGAGAAACTTTGGAGGAAAACTGGAACAGACGCACTATAATTTTCAAAATAAAAGCACTTTCTCCAAATCTTACAGAGAGTGTGTCGCACTCGGGGTCCCTGAACACACCATCGTGTACCTGAACGCACCACATGAACACAGACAGCTTCTCATCCTGACTTTCGTGTCGGGCTCGTGGGCACTTTGTCAGGACTCACCCGATGTCATCGCGGTACACCCGGGAGATCAACACCTCCCCCTTGTGGTTGTAGATGAAGAGACCCCCGATCATGGCTCAGTCAGTCACAGAAGATCATAACGAAGAATCACTGCAGCACACAGAGCAAGAGGACAAATATTATTATTTCAATCCAATGATTTAAATATGTTTAACCATTATTACAGAGGAGAACTTTAATACAGCTGGAGGTTCAAAAACAAAGTTAATTCAACATAAAATACAAAATATTATCTGCTTTGCTGGCAGAAATGACTTAATGAAAATAAAAAAATAAAAAGTGTGATGTGTTATTATATCTCTCATCCCATCATCTCATTACACAAACAACTAAACAACAACAAATGTCAGCTGGAAAATAAATCTACAATACATCCATCCATTTTAATTTTAATTCTGGTGACAAAGCTTTAATTAAAACAGGAAATAATCAATGAATATTTACACCAAACAATTAAATCTCATTTTTCTTATAAAGATCTAATATGTTTTCATGGTTCACCTCATAATTCATATGAGATTTTAATTTAGTTTATTCATAGCAGAAATGTTTTTTCTTATATGAGCAGCAGACAAATGTACATTTATTGTATGCAAATTTATCTGATAAGTAAAAACATTTCTCATTATTCTGATTTCAAAATAAAAAATGATTTATTATCTCCTAATTTAGGGTATTTTCATTTAATTATTTTTTACATTTGATCCATAGAAATGTGTCATATATCGGATTATACGAATATAGTTCTCTGCAGTTTCTTTGTGTAAATTTAGCTCATTAAATACAAACATGTCTGCTATAATTTATATAAATGCTTTAATAACACTGCTCAGTCAAATGTCCCTTTAACAGCTGCTAGTTAGCATTTTAGCTCAGCTGCTGCTATTTTTCTAATTATATAAATACATATACATCTAAACATACAAAAGCATAAATATTATCCACAGTAAACAAATATAAAATAAAGCTGTGCGAGGCTAACAGCGGCTGCAGCTTCACAAAATCAAATCTGATCGACGAAGCGCAAACCGGACTCTTTTTAAAAATCTGACATTTTAATGTGTTTTCACGTATTTCGACTCGATTACAAAATTAACCGTCAATACAATGAAATCTGGTTATGTTAGGTTCCTCTGGTACTTTCGGCTTACAAATACGCCTTTATATAAGACAGTTTCTGGTAAGATTTCAACTTTTATCATTAGCAGTGAATGCCATTAACACAGAAGTTACCGCCCAGTCACGTACACTCTGATGCGGCTAAAAATAACGGTCATTATCGATTAAACCGTAAGTTATTTCGCTGAAAGTCTCAATAATATTTACCACAGCTGATGTTTGTGTGCGCCGAACTGCGAGAGGTCCCCTATTGATTTAAAATCGATGACAAATCACGACGCGCGCATAACGATCCGGTATCGATAAGCGATACTTGTGTGAAAATGTGATTTTTTTCAATGGAGTTTGGTAGAGGACGACGTTACCGCAGCAGTCAGACGGTGACGAAGCTGCTGCAGTGCAGACAGACAGGCAGACAGACAGACAGACAGGTGGCGGTGATGGCGTTGTTTGTCGCCCGTCGAGGTCTCACCCCGCTCCGCAGAGAGGCCGCCGTGTCTCCGGGCCGCCTCACAGATCCGCTCCGGGCCCGCCGTCACTCCATCCGGACGTTTGACCGTGAAAAGAGACGCTCCGTCGGCTCCGGCGCGGCCAAGATGTCGGCGGCGGCAGCGGACTGTCAGCTGACGGCAGCGCGGCCGCGTCCCCTTCCCCACAAACCTCCCTCCTTCACACACCCTCCTCCTCTTAACAAACTACACTTCAACTCCCACACACTGTTATTTAAACTACCTTAAATAAATATATATTTGCGTGACTAACTCTTTCATATTTACCGGGTGTCGCTCTCCTGCTGCGGCCGCTCACTGCAGTCGAGGCGGCGGGTGAGCGGAATGGGACGCGCCCTTGTCTCCTCCTCAGTGTGTTAGGAGAAAGGAAGCAGTGCACATGAATCACGATCATTCACACACACAGCAGGCCTCACACACATCACACTGCAGCGTCCGATTCATTTAAAAAACAACAAAAACAGGCTGCACTGCAGGATGCAAAAGGTCTTTTCATGGAGGTTTGCAGCCTGCATGTCACCTCCAGGCTGAAAGCTGCAGACTCTTTGTGCATGCAAAGGAAAATGTGCAGTGGCGCATCCAGACTTTTTTCACTGGGGGGGCCCAAATGGTTGCAATGAATTATGCAGGGATGGCCTGACGTTCAATGCATGCATACTCACCAGTATCACTTTAATTCAGTTTCACATCCTCTTTGACTGCTAACATTACAGTCTCTAATATTCCTGCATTTAAAATTTTGGATCAAAAACATTTTTAAATGCAAAATCAGAAGGCGGGTTAAAAGATAAATAGACCTACAAGTGATTGACAACACTCAAATGTAATATAAAAGAACCCTAACACTATAAGTGCCAACAAAATAAAAAATAAATAAGTGTAAAGGGAAAATATTGCAACAAAATAGTGTTAAAATACAAATCTCTGACATAAAACATGGTATAATAAAATGCCCAAAATACATTTGTTAATTACTACTTTACAGGATATTATAAGACTTTTAATTTACTTGTTTCTGTGCTGTTTTTAAACTGTGTTTCAAAATACTTCCCTTAAACAAACATCTGATTTACTAGTTAAATAGTTTGTGTCACCTTTTATGTCCAAATATATATTTTTAAGATTATTAAAATTTTCCACCATCTGAAACAATTTGATTGGAAAATATTAGAAAAACAATTTAACACAAAAGGTTTGTTGCACATTTTTTTAATTTGAAAAAGCTTCAGAGGGCGAAGACAGACAGCAGAGACAAAATAAAACTATGCTCATAAATAAAAACAATAATCTGGCAGTTTATCGTCAAACTTTGTACAGTTTCCATCAGACTGAGCTGTTTATGCATCATATATGTATAAATGTACATTATTAAATGTGTCGGGAGGTCAGGTGTGCACAGTATGAATGAAACATCAGGTGTTAAAGTGAATATCAATGGAAGGAGTGAAGAGAGAAACAGTGAGGTGCAGAAATGTCACTCGATCACCAGTTTTTGGCTCCACTGAAACCTGAATCCTGCTGACAAACAAACCGGTCAAACGGGTTCATATTTAGCATCCAAATCAACCACATCAGCCAGTGAACAAATATTCAACCTCGTTTCCTCTTCGTGGGAAAACTGCGGCCTGAACAGTGAATTTTCATCAGTCTCCTCAAACTCCTCCAGTCTTTAAACTTCAGAGACTCACTTGAATCGAACGTCACCCTCTTTGGTAGTTCAGTTAAAAACCTACAAAGTCTCAGAGATAATTTAACTCTTTAAAAAACTCCCAGTGTTCGAGGTCTTTACCTTCATTTCCCTACAAAATGCCCCGCTTTGCACTGACGGGCACTTACTGCATCATCATCCAGCACAAACCGAGAACAAGCTCGACTTCAGACAGAGATCCTGCTCACGAATATTTACCACAACACACCCTGAAGGAAGCTACCATGGGCCGTCATAAGTCTGCAAAACAAAGACAGACTGAATGAGAAAATTCCCACGACCACTCCAGCGTCCTTCAAAGGTTCAAATCCTGATCAAGTATAAACAAGAATGAAGATACCAGAGTTTGTTTCACAAAATCTGAGCAGAAGTTTCCCCCGCAGGCTCAGCTGAAGACCAAAATAATCAGAACATGAGCAGCCTCGACCAGAAGTTTCACCCCTTTTTATAATTAATTCACCAGATTTGTCTGAATGTCCGAGAAAACCACAAAGTTGATCTTTGACCAAAAGTGTTCTGGTCTTAAATTTCATTACCGGGAACAGAAGCAGCAGATAGACGCACAAACTTCTGCATGCATGACTGCAGAAACTCCAGATGTAAAATGTCGCCTCGCGTTGGGGAAGAAGCCGCAGTTGGAGAGCAAATAGGAGCAAAACTGACAAGATAAATTCAACACATTGCATCTTCTCTGGAGCCAAACTCTCAGACGGGGTTTGGGCAGAAGTTTGGATTCTGTCGAGACTCTGTACGAGTTTTAATCTGAGAATGAAAGTCGCCTCTGCACAGCTACACGTTACTGAGATGAAGACTGCAACAGAGATGATGAGGGTCCCGTCTAACATCTGCTTTGGGATGTAAACTCTAACTGAAGTTGTGTTTTGTTACTGAATTTGTAACAGATGCAGATGTACGTAGATAAATTTAGTCCTGATGCCGTTTTATTTTTTACTGAAATGAAATTAAAACTTTCCCAAACGCTCTCTCACACAAAAACTTTCTTTCATGCTTCTTTCATCGATTATTCTCACAGTCGTGTCCGTCTGCTCAGTCAGTGGATTTTTTTCTTTAAACTTAAATATGATTTTTCATGTTGATTTATCATCATCATCAGCTGATTGTTTACAAATTTCACCTTCTCAAAGTATAAATGTGACATTTCTAAACGAGGAAACATCACCACGTGGTCACATGACATCCACAAAGAAATCACTGGTGTTTCCCACGGCCAGGCAGAAGGACTGTCGGGAAGCAGAAAGGTCGTGACGCTGACCTTGAGACGGCGAAGGAGCCGGCGGCAGCTCCTTTGAGTCTTTGTTACCGTGGATACCAGAGAAGGATGTCGGGGGTTGCCGGGCGCTGTCGTTGCCGGGGGGCTCCGCCAGCAGCTGTTTGTCAGGCGAAGCTGTCACTTCCTGTTTGGTCGGCTCTGGTTCGCTGCCTCCTCGTCCCTCCTTCGGACCGTCGCTGCAGTTTGACCCGCTGCTGTGACTTCCTGTTCAGACACATCAAAACACGACATCGTCGCGTCATCTCAGCATAATGCCAATATAATCTTTTACTGACAGAATCCAGCTTCATGGTTCAGGAATCAAACAAAACATGTTATTTGACCGTCCACATGGTGGCGCTTTGAGAAACTTGTTTTTAATATTTCAAACAGATGTAAAAGTGGCACGTCTTTACGAAGTATGGAGCCTTTAATAACAACATAAATACAGAAACAACCCTTCTTTGACTGGCTGTATGTTGCCCAAAGTTACATGTAATTAGATGATAACCGATCATAATAAAACAGTACCAGCTAGAAGATTAAAAAAACTAATATATACCTTATAGTTTGTGGTTATCTACCCAAATTTGCCAAAGGTTGGAGGAAATATGTAGGAAGAAAATTAGCTTCAGAAAAAATCAATATGGCCCAAAATATAAAATATTATAGAAGTGACCACTTGGTGGCACTATTTCACCCCGTGGACCAGGTTCAATGGCTTTACTGTTTACGTTTTTTTAGATTTTTCTCAAGAAATACTTGTTAAATTTTTAATTTATCCTTCAGGGAATATGTATATTTTCGCGTATGAAGTGTTTTTGATTACAGATGGTTCTTATCACTTCACCTTCGCTGTGCTGACTTCCTCCTCCTCCTCCTCCTCCCCAGGCTGGCAGGTGGTGCAGCGGGTGAGGGGAGCTGTATGGGTGGGGGACGGGGTACTCGTAGGGGAAAGCCGGGGGCCGCTGGAGGCCTGAAGCCGGGGGGTCACAGTCTGATCCTCCTCCTCGACTGTAGCTGTCCTCGTGATCCAGCAGAGACATCACACCCAGATCTGACAGATCACATGATTACTGTTGGTGGCTGAATGAACCGTGAACTAAAAATACTTTTTAAGAATAAGTGTGAACAAAGCACAGTGAAAATAAACTCTGCAGATTCATTTTTTTGCAAACAAAAAACATCAGAATCATTTAAAAGAAGATAAAATCACAAAAATATCGAACAAATAATGGCTTTATGTCTAAATATGGATTCAATAATACAGCAATCTTTTGAAGTGGCTGCTTGAAATGAGCTGTAAAGACACTTTTTTAAATAAAGTCTCTTAATATTGTGAATTTTTGCACTATTGTTTATTTATTTATTGTTCTCTCTTTCGAATTGTCCATTTTGTAAATATTTTATTGTCTTCTTCTTGTCTTGTCTTGTTTCTTACTGTGCATATGACAATAAACCCTTTGAATCTTGAATCTTGAATCTTTTGGGTAATTTGTCACCATCCTGTGGTCATTAATGGTATTGCAGAGTTTGTTAAAACAGCGTGTTGTACTGTATTCCTAAAATATAAAACCTGTTGACTGGACTCGCTGCATATAAGCGACTGTGTGTGACTCTCCTCACCTCCACAGAGGTCTCCGAACACGTAGTAGCACTGCTCAGAGAAGGTCACCTTGTTGACGGTGTGTCGGATGTAACCGGCCTTCAGCAGGTTTCCCGCGTACTTGCGAGCTTCACGGCGATCTGTGAAACCTTCCACGTTACGATGGAGCCAGTCCACCACGTCTGAGCCTGAACGGGCCGAAAACAAACTGAGTTACAAGTTCATCTTTGTTAGTCGAACTAGTTTTATCAATTCACTTTTGGATTTTTTTGTGATTATGATTCAATTCTCATGTCACAGCTCTGGGTGGCCACAGCTGCTAAGGCTCCTGGGAAATGTAGTATTTAAGACACATCCCACAGGTCAAACTGAGGGAGAAGTGTGGGTTTGTCAGAAGAGTGAAATGTGTTGATCAGGAGACTTTGCTGGAACAAACACTTTTATTTTATTTTACGTTTCCCAGGTAGACGCTTAGCAGCTTATCAGGAAACACCCCCGTCTTGTTTTCCCAGCGCTGACGTGCTTCATATCTCCAGAAAAACAGCAATTTAAACCACATTCACCTTCCAGATCAAAACATCTGGGCCACTGCACATCGTGTGCGCTGCGAGAGTCAAATGTTAAATGAAGCGACGCTCAGCTGATGCACTCAGACACACAATGTGGTTGTTGACTGTTTTCTGAGAAAAAGCAACAACAGTGCAGCTCTTTCTTCGTGCACCACTCAGACTTTACACTTTACACTTCGTTTAACATTTCACCTCAACGTCTGTCTGTTTTAACATTTATTTTTTATAGTCCTGTAAATTACAGAGTGAGCAAATAAGTTGTCGTAAATCGATCTGAACTTTGGTCCTTTGACTCTGAATCAGCCAGTGTGTAAAGGCTGTTTAGTTTTCATTCCCACGCATGTTTTTCCTCTTGGTGGTGTTAAACTATGTTTTGCTTCGTCTCCGCCTCAGTTCGCTTCTGTCGGAGGACTCGGGCTGAGACGTGAGCTGCGTTTCTCACCGATGAAGGCGTTGGGGATCGTGATCTTCAGCCACATCCGGTCCCGGACCTCCAGGCCGGACTCGGGGTTGGCCATCGCCTTGACAACAGCTGTGATGTCGCTGTGGATGGTGAGTTGGTTTTCCTCGTGCACGCCTGAAAAAACAGCAGCGGGTTATTGTTGGAGTCGTGATGGTCAGCTGATGGATGGACGCTGCAGTGGCTGATGGGAGTCTTACTGTAGTGTGGGAGGAGCCTCCCCGTCATGGCGGCGGTGTGCGACACCCAGGCGGCGGGATCGATCGGACGGACCGGCTCACCTTCGAGCACGTGGGGAACGACGAAGGATAGAAAACATTAACTATGTGAAATGATGATACATCACACTTCATTTAATCTGTTATGTTCAATCTTTTAAGTCCTGCCCTCTTCGTAGGGAGCAGCAAACACACCATCAACACACACATCTTGGTCCTGAACTGGAACAAATGCAAGTGAAAACTGACAGTCTGTTTAATTAAATGTGTAAATATATTTTCTTATATATATGTCAGTTTATAACAATGTATTTTGAGACTGTCAGGAACAAAGAAGAATCATTATTTATCATTATTTTGGGAAAAAACATGCCATTTTTCCTCCTCCAGGGTTTCTGGGTTATGAGTAGAATTAGAAGTAAGGTTTGTGCAGATGAGTAATATATATGAGTAGTATATCTTTTTATATAGTTATTAATGAGACGTGTGTGTGTGTGTGTGTGTGTGTGTTGTGTTGCTGACTCACTCCTCGGCAGCGTGAAGCATCCTCGCGGGTTTGGATCCCAACACTTTGCCACCGTTAACGTCACCGGACTGCAAACAGACAGCAGAAGTATCAGAAGAAGTTTTAAATATCTTTGCACGTCGTTTATTCAACAAACTCACAGAGACGCAGATTTTTACATGAATGAAGAAGATAAAGAGAATTTATCTTTTGTGCTTAGTTCCTATGAGGATGCATAAGATAGATAGATAGATAGATAGATAGATAGATAGATAGATAGATAGATAGATAGATAGATAGATAGATAGATACTTT
>JBAJHX010000049.1:2589837-2604447 GCA_037176925.1 Amniataba percoides | reverse complement strand
GAGACAGCAGGCGCTCAGCACGGACTGATACCTGCAGACAGACAGACAGACAGACAGACAGACAGACAGACAGACAGTCAGACAGACAGTCAGACAGACAGTCAGTCAGCTGGTCCTCGTCTTTGCTTTGAACAAAACAGTCTCAGGTGTCTCCCTCTCACCTGTCCTCCTGGTACTCCTGTCCAAACAGGATGTTGTCTCTCAGCGTTGCATTCAGGATCCAGGCCTGCTGAGCCACGTAGGCCAGCCGTCCCCTGATGGCCACGCTGCCCTCCAACAGAGTCATCTGCCAACACACCAATCAGTAATCAATGCTGCTCATTTTTTAACAGGAGTTTTAACATGATGTCGTGGAGGCAGCGTCACCTGTCCTAAGATAGCAGAGATCAGTGAGGTTTTTCCACTGCCGACGCTGCCGCAGACGCCGATCAGCTGCCCCTGAACAGACAGACAGGAAGTCAGACAGACAGACAGCAAGTCAGACAGACAGACAGGAAGTCAGACAGACAGACAGGAAGTCAGACAGACAGACAGACATTAGCGATATATTACGTTCACTCTCTCAGGTGTTGTTTGTTTCCTGTGCGTACCTGCTGAACACTCAGGTTGATGCAGTGCAGGGTGCTCTGAAGTCGCTGGGACACCGGGGGGGCCGGCAGGAGGGGAGGACAGGCCTCCTCCTCTCCCTCCTCTTCTTCCTCTGGACTGGAGGCGACACCTCCTCTTCCTCGTATGAGCAGGGAGCCGGTCACCTCCTCCTGCTCCTCCTCCTCCTCCTCCCGGAGAGCCACTCGCTCTCTGCACCTGAAAGTCACCACACGATGTTTAAACTCTGCAGCTTTTTTAATTATTTCATATTCAAACACAACAACAACAATAATAATAATAATAATAATAATAATAATAATAATGTGTGGGTTTGCAGGGTCATGTGTATGTTTTGGTTTAGAGACAAATAAGCTTTGAGATTTGCTTTGCTTTTAGAGCTGTGTGCATGATTTAAAAAAGATTAATGTGGAAGAAGCTGAAAATCAGATAAAAACATCACAGGGTATCTTTAAAGAGCAAAACAGTGAAAACTTAAAAAGGTTAAAAAGGAGAAAACTTGTTAATGAGGCTTTCCCACTGAAAGGCTCCTCTAAATGAAGCCTTTATGAGACACGATTTAAAGGACTGAACCATCTTTATTAGGGGACGGGGGGGTTCAGGTTCATCCAACCAGCCTCCACATTACTGAAGAAACATGAATTTAAACCGGGCTGATGTCAGATGACGTAAATGTTGGTTTACTTCTCTCTGTGTCGGTGTCGGCCGGACGCTCGGACACACGGGCTCGGCTGAGCGCTCTGTCCGCCCCCCTCCCACGCCAGGCTGGCCCCGCACATCTCCACGGCAACCTGAGGATCGCCAGGCAACGCACGGACGCTGTCGACCTCCGGCAACAGGAAGAGGCTCTGAAAACAGAGCCGAGAGGACAGAGAGGTCGAACCGGATCGAACCAGTGGATGATTTGATTCTGGCTCAACACACACCAGCTTTGTTTGTCTGGTGCTCGCTCAGCTCCTTCCCTCCATCCAAACATCCCTCCATCTATTCATTCATCTGTCCATTCATCCCAAAGCGAGCTGAAAAACAGCTGAACCCTTCGACCTCTCAACACAAACTGAACCAATGTAAAGCCAGAACATTTTGGCAGATCAGCAGGTAGACTGATGAAGGAGGTAAACTGATATCAGGTGTCTGACCTTGAATCTCTCCATCGCCACTGAAGCCTCGGACAAAGACTTGACAGAGAACGGAGTGACCTTCAGGGCAAAGGTCATGGCGTTAAACACCGTCACCACAGTGAAGGCCTGCAGAGACAGACGGTAAACAAGGTCGGCTCACATCCACAGTGACTTAAAGACAAAATATGTCCACATAGTTAGAAAAAACCTGTTATAATACAAAGGGAAAAGTACAGCACCACTGTCTGCTATAATGCTAACAGTTACAGAGTAAGAAAAAAGGCTAACCTGTTATCTGTCTTCTTGTTCTATGTAAGTTTATTTACCCAAATATGATGAAAAGAAAGATCTTGTAAGTCATAATAATGAGTATTTCAAAATAATGTGATTATATTCCCAATTTCCTAAGAAAAGTTAGCATTATGTAGAGATGCTACCTCATTATTCTGGCATATTAACTTTTTAATACTAACTCATTTATCTTTTTTGAGAAAGTTTTTCACTATTTTGATTTACTAACTCATTCTTCTTGTAAGACTAAATCATTATTATGAAATAATAAGTCATTTGCAGTACAAAGTTATAATTTTGAGAAGATTTATTATTATTTTGAGAGGAAAACTCATTAGTCTTAAATTATTATGTAATTATTTTGAGATGCTGCTCATTATAAGTAAGATATTTTTTCCATCACATCGGCAGAGATAAGCTTCCACACTCAACACCACATACAGGTAGTTTTTTTAAGTTTGGTACCTGGGCTGCTGTCAGGTCGTATCCTAGCAACATGTGGGCGGAGAATGTTGCCACGCTGGCGATGACGACAACAATGGGAGCCACGCCCACAGTGATGCTCTGGAAGTAGCCCGTCATCTCCAGGATCCTCCGCTCCTCATCACGGATCCCTAATAGAGAAAACACACGAGTCAGAAACACTGACGGCACTGCTGTTACCGTGGCGACAGTCCGTCCAGGTGAGCGTGTGCAGGTGAGCGCGTACTGTGGATGTCCTGGGCGAAGGCTTTGACCCACGCGTACATCTTGATGACCTTGATGTAGTTGAGGATCTCGTTCATCTTCTGCACTCGTCTGTCGGTGATGGTTACGCCCTTTCTCCTGAAGTACGCCGTCAGCCTGGAGCTGAACATCTGATCAGAAAACAATAATCAATGGACCTGATCAGGAATGTGAACAGGCTCCATACCAGACTCCCTTTAAAAAACAGCATTTTAAGAGATTTTAAGAGATCCTACTGTGATATCTGCACGTTTTCTGTTTTAAATCTACTTCAGTATTTTATCGTGTTTTGTTAAATTGTATCTATTCTAGTGTATCTGCTGCTGCGACAATGTCAGGATGAATACATGTTACGTTACTGACCATGGTGGGGTAGAAGAGGATGAAGACAGCTGATCCCAGCAGAGACGTCGGGCCCAGAACAAACAGGTTGTAGACGACGCCCAGAACGGCCACCAGGGGGCCCCCCGCTAACAGAGAGCCCACTGCTGCCGCCTCGAACATCCTCTGACCGTCACTGGAGCACATGTTCACCAGCTGAGAGACAGACAGGCAGGGAGAGGAGAGAGAGGAGAGACAGACAGGCAGGGAGAGACAGACAGAGGAGAGAGAGACAGGCAGGGAGAGGAGAGAGAGGAGAGAGAGACAGGCAGGGAGAGACAGACAGAGGAGAGAGAGACAGAGGAGAGAGAGACAGAGGAGAGAGACAGACAGGTGAAAGACAGACAGGTGTAGAGAGAAAAGGAGATTGAGCCTGTTTTCATTGTTATTGTCTGACAGCAGAACAAAGAAACTAAACAAACAAACACACACACACACACACACAAACAAACAAACAAACACACACACACACACACACACACACAAACAGTGACTACCTGTCCCATGGACTTGTCCCGGACGCTGCGCAGCTTCAGGATCTTGTGGAAAGCCAGACTCAGGACGGCCCCCCTCAGTCTGCAGCCCGTCCTGTAGTTCAGGGCCCAGGTCAGAGCCAGAGACCAGGACCGGATCAGCTCCGTGGTCAGGACCCCCAGGACCAGCAGCAGCCCGTAGCCCAGGTCCGACTCCTCCTGCTGGGTGTACTCCAGCAGCCGCTTCACCACAAACGCCTGCAGGGTGGAGGACACCGGTGAGACTGCAGGGACTGGTCTCACAGTCATACTGGTTTTACTGGTACTGGTCTAACTGGCTCTACTGGTCTGACTGGTTCTACTGGTCTGACTGGTTTTATCGGTCTCACTCACCGGACCACTGAACCCTGCCAGCTGTGTGACGGTGAGACAGAGGATGGAGAGGAGGAGACGAGTCCGACAGAACGACCAAACCACTGAACACAAAGACGCGTCGCTGCCCTTTGACCTCTGCTCGTCCTCCCACAGAGACGCCAACCTGAAAACACACACAAATATCACAAAACACACACAAATATCACAAAACACACACAAATATTACAAAAAACACACACAAATATCACAAAAACACACACACAAATATCACAAAGCACACAGAGAAAATAAAATATTTTAATTAGAAAACTCATATTATCCATCTTCCTCGTATATCATGAATGAGCAGGATGGATTGTGGGAAATGTAGGCAATAAGCCCCTCCCACCTCAAGCTGTTGGCATGGCAACCCTCCCGCTGTGACACGGGCCAGATGTCGTCCAATAGGAGTTGTCCTTTCCTGCGGGCGTGTACGGCCAGAGGAGTCAGCCAATGAAACGTCATGAAGGAGAAAAGACCCGCGCTGTCGACTGGATGGTCACACCTGAGGAGGCAAACACACCTGAGCTGCATGTATGTCTTACATTGTGTGTGTGTGTGTTTTATTTGTGTGCGTGTGTGTGTGTGTGTGTGTGTGTGTGTGTGTGTTACCTGTCCTTCTCTCCACCTGCTTCCTCCTGGCCTGTCTTTTTAGCTTCGCCCTCCTCCAGCTCTTCACCATGGAAACCAGCTGATCCGTTCTCACACAAACCCAGTGCACCCTGACAGCGCGCGCACACACACACACACATCGACATACATTAATAATCTTTAACACTGAAACAAGCAGCACATATTCACCAGTTATTCATCCCACAATCAGACAGAATGAGGTCAGAAGTAGAAGTATTAAAGTATTAAAAGTATCAGAAGTAAAAGTACTCATAAGGCAGCAGGATGTTTCTTTATCACTGTAACGTCGGCGTATCAGTGACTAAATGATCTGATTTTATTACTGTTACATTTTATTACTGTTACTGTTACATCGATGATGCAGCTCATTGATCCTTGAGTTAACTTGAGCGTCAGTCCCGTTGCCATGGTTACATGCAGGATGATAGGGTGTTAAAACTAAACTATGATTCACTCAGTCAGAGAGCAGGATTATCTGTAACTGTACAGACAGTAAAGTGAAGACTGTGTGTGTGTGTGTGTGTGTGTGTGTGTGTGTGTCGCAGTCTCCTCCCTGAGCGTGCTCAGCTCCCTCAAGCAGAGGAGCTGCTTCTGAGCACGTGCAGAGCTCACGTTTGCTGCCTCATGATGCTCACACACATCGCATCCATTCACACGGTCTCGGCCAATCAGCAGCCCCGCAGCCCCCCTCAGCCTCGGCCAATCAGGCGGCTGGATTCCCCTCAGCATCAGCTGGGCAGCAGCAGGAGGCGGAGCCTCATTATGTAAACAAAGACGTGATGTGTGTGAGGAGGAAGCTGCAGCCTCTGATTTCTATCTAACTCTTTAATTCTCTTTTTCCTGTTTTATCTGCATTTTGTGAAGTTTTGATTCTTTTGTCAGCCTCATGAAGTATAAATATCAGCTGTAAAAATATACAACGATTTTCAGCTTTATGTAGTATCAGTGGAGAAAGTACTGGTTGAAAATATGTGACATTATAAGACTGATTATCAGCTTTGATGGATTTATAAGATAGATGTTAGAGCTGCAGATGGATTTAGTTTAAAGTACTTTATGTACAGATATGGTTTAATCCAGTGGTTCTCAACCTATGGTTCGGGGCCCTCCAAAGGGTCACTGGATAAATCTGTCATAAGAAGACTGAAGGGAAACTTTAAATCTCTGTTTGTCTTTAAAGTAACTGAGGTTATCAGATAGAAGTACAGTAAATGGACGAATACCTCAGAAGCACTCGAGTAAAAGTACTTAGTTACTTTCCAACAGTGCTGAACGTCGCAGCCCCTCACCTGGACCTGCTGCTGCACTTTGACCTCTGACCCCGGCAGAGCGCTGCAGGAGGGCTGTAGAGACGCCGACTCGCTCTGTCCAAAGTCATGTTCTCTCATCTTCTATCAGACAACATGGAGCTGTGACCTCTGACCCCGACACCCGACAGGAAGCTCCTGAAACTCTGCAGAGAGACAGACAGGCAGGTGGAGGGAGAGAGAGACGGGTTGATGTTTGTCAGCGTCTCCAGCTCGTTGCTCTGACCGTTCATCATCAGATCTCAACAGACATCCAGCAAAATCTTCAGATATTCTTCAGACATTTTCACACATGAAGAGAAAAAACAACAAATACAAGTCGAGCAGATTCAGACTGATCTTTAATGTTTGAAGAGTCTAAAATCCAAAAACCTTCAAACCAAAGAGCTCAGCCCAGAAAATTAAGAAACTAAAAGCCGAAGTAGCTCTGAATCCACCGCAAACTGGAAAAACAAAGACACTAAAAAACAAATTAAAACAAAAAACAGGAAATGTTGTCCTCCTTCAGAATAAAACACCCAATTAAACAAGAACATTCAACTTCATTCAGCTCGTCTCTTCACATCACTTCATCCTAAACATGAACATTATTATTGTTTTTATTTATGATGCTTCTGTGATATTTTTTCCCTTCACTTTCATGCTAATAAAACACAGCGACGTGATAAAAAACTGATACAGAAACAATATAAATACACAAAAAAACACATCACCAGCTTCATCATTATTGTTCAGCAGGAAACAAATAACCAGCAGCTCACAGAAAAAGTACCATAAAATTCATTTCTGGACATTTTACATTTAAAGCATGTTGCATTTTTTTCAATAAGGTGAAAAATTGCAGTAATATTACAAGAATATCATAGAAATACTGCAAATATAAAAATCTGTTGATGGGTTATGGAGGCCTGCTGGATCATCACAGAAATACTGCAGCACAACAGCACTTTTAAAACTGCAGAAATATTTCAGGAACATGTTAATACTTGTGTTAAATGTGATAAGATTATTTAAAATTATAATTAAGACTCATATAAGACAGAAACATTATGATGTGCTGGGAAAGGAAGTACTGAGAATATTAAAGAAATACAAACACTATAAAAGTACCAGGATACTACAGAAGTATTATTTTGATGTTACAGACACAATAACAACATAAAAATCCTCCAGAATAAAAGATTAAGTCAGAATCTTTCAGAATAAAAGCATGTGATGTTATAAAACAAAGTGTCCTCGCGCTCTGAGCACCAGACAGGAAATGAGTCCAAATAAAAACCCAAAAATCAGCTGATGCTCGGAGCCCGCTCACCTGTCTGTCTGTCAGTCTGCCTCACCTGTCTGTCTGTCCGCGCGTCTGTCTGTGTGTCCGCGCGCTGAGGACACCTCTCTCGGTCCTGCCTGTCCTCCTTCACGTCCGCTGTTCTCAGTAAACAGCTCGTGCGGCTCAAATTCGCAGCAGCAGAACAGCAGCCGCGCGGGGCATCCTGGGAAATGGAGTCCATCTCCCACCTCCCCGCATCCAGCATCCCTTTGTCTCACCCCCCGCTATGACGTCAGCACCTACGTAAGTGAAGGTCTGCCCTCCCCCTCAGTTCAGTCTGACAGGAAACAGGAGGCGGAAATGACTGAATAATTTCAGATTAAAACTCACAGAGAAAACAAACATCTGCTCCAGCTGTGAGCCTGAAGTGAGACAGTCACGTCACCAGGTGTGTTCACAGGTAACAAACAGGAGGTGGAGCTTCATCGACTTTATGAAGAGAAAAATAATCAAAAGATTTTCACTTTGTTTAAACATGCCTTTATATGGAAGCTCACTTCTGCAAGTGTGATAAAAAATTAATTGTTCTAGTACGAAAAATGAATTAAAATGAATAAAAAATGAGTTTCATCAGTCCCTCTTGTTAATATGTCTTAGCACTGTTTGGGGAGCCTGAAATTTAAGAATTTCATTCAGTGATATCTGATTTAAATTCTGTAATGACAATAAATTCTTTAAATCTTGTTTATGTTTTTGAGAGTTTCTCATTATACACTTCACACAAAACGATCAAATAAGATGAGCTGCTCATCAGATACCAGAGCTTCTTATTCCTCCATCATGTATTGGTTTTATTGGTGATCAACTTATCAGTAGAACATTTGAACTTATTTTATCCACTCAAGACAACATCAGAAGATTTTTACAAAATGGAACATTTAGAAACACACATTAACTCCTGATCCTAATCTGAACCAATTTATTTTGTTTAGTAATTTCCTGTATTTTATTTGTTTACAGTTTAACTTAAAAAATGACTCAAAAGACTAAAAAAACAAAAAAGTAGGAGCCTGTGAGTCTCTGCTCAGGGTAAAACATTTAGTAGATTTTTACCCAGAATGCTTTGCTGCCCCCTGCTGTGAGCTGACCTTACTGCATTTAAAATCATTTTACACTTGAAGTGACCTGAAAATGGATTTGTGATTATTAAAACGCACTAATAAGTGATCAACCCCCCCAAAAAACGCCTTTAATATTCTGCTCATTTAATGTTCCTGGGTGGACAGAATAATAAAAACATCATTATAATGAATTTAACCAGCAGCACACATGATCACATGATCAATATCTGATCATTAAAGAGTGAAAACACGAGGCGGTGAAGCAGGTTTGAACCTGATGAGTTTATTTTTTCTGTACAAAGCACATAAAGAGCTGCATGTTTCCTCTTCAGACTCGAGAAGGATACAGCATCTGGAAAAAAAAAAAAAAAAAAGACAGGAAGTCAGAAACTGTCACAATAAAACACCTTAACACCAATATCTGATCAGAGACGAGTGATCGATCGACTGATGAATCAGGTGACCAACAGAAGAGAAACTCAAGTTAATCTGTTCAGATTCTCAGATTTACAGTCGTGTGTTGAGAGGAAAAGTGTTTAATGAATAAAATACTGTTTATTATAAATACTAGAACACTTTAATACATAAACACGCTGAAGAATGTGCAGTCTGCAGGTATTATTTTATTCACACGACTCTAAGATGCACTTATTGTTTGATTAACTTTCGAATCCATTCAGAACAACATTACAGTTTCATTTTAATAAAATCTCTTCCACAGCAGAAAGTGATTTAACGTCCCCAAACAACAGAAACTTAACTTCTCCCTGAAAACTAATTTAAAGTTTGAAGCTCAAAGATTTTCATTTTGTTGTCTTTCGCAGAAACTGAAGCGATCAATAACTTCAGGTTTGGTTTTGGACCTTATTTCAGTTTCACTGTCTGGAGTCATCCATTTTTTCTTTGCAAGCTTTGTGAATAAACGGTTACTACGGCGAGCAAACAGAAAAAAAAAAGTCCACCTCTTCACACAGTCTGTTGTGTTTAAAGTCGAACTTCTGATTAATATCGATCGTGTGCACAACTACAAAGAGCAGTCGAATGCAAGTAGAAATAAAATCACGTAAGTAAGAAAATGACAAAAAGTTAAAGATACAGGCACAGAATATGGTATACAAGATCAAATAAACTAAAATAGAAATTTTCTGTGAAAGTTTGTAATACTGCAAATGTCACAGAGCAGATTAACCACGACTGTGATGCGTCATTTAGAAACAGTGACTTTACAGACAAACTTTAAATGAAAATCTGAAACTAAAGTCTGAATAAAACAAATATTCTGACATTAAATGCTGCATTAATTAAGATTAATTAAGATTAAAGATAAATCTTTTAATCCTTTAACCCGACTCAAGATCAGATTCGTAAAAGTTGAAAAACTCAATGACTGATCAACGACATGAAGAATAATAATCTGTTTTCTGTATTCGTTGTCGAATCATTCGGACACTCACCACTCTGACTCTGTGTCCGATGGCTTTGGCCGGCAGGTTGCTGCTGAACTTCGCTCGGACCATCCCGCTGTTTCCGTGAGCTCTGGTCACCTTCCCCCAGATCACACGGGTCTTGTTGGGTTTACCGCCTGGCGTCACCGTGTTCCTGCAGAAAGAAAACACACCGTTACACCGCTGAGCTTCGCAGGCCGGCCGGCTGGAGTCAGACACACCGAGGAGGTTTTTATTCACAAACTTATTTAACATCCACTTAAAACAGAGGAAGGTGATCTATAAACGACTCCTTTTGACTGATATAAAACAGGAAACTAGTTTGATTCAAATGGTCCTTCAACCACATATATATATATATATATATATATATATAAAAGTTTATCTCAAATCTAAACCCGTAAGCTGCTGTTTTTTTTACACTTAACGCTGCGTTCAGGTCATTTTCTTTTTTCTTTAACTACCAGTTTCTGACTCGAACAGCGTTCACGTTAGTGAAGACGAGGATCTTTAATGTGGCTCAATACACCAATGAAAACGTATTAATGTTTAACCTATTTCTTATCAATGTAATGAGATTAATAAAAGCAGAGTTAAGGCTGATTGTTTGGCCTCCAGTGTTGCTGGTCTGAGAACGGCTCATCCAAACTTCACAAGTTCTCAACAAAAACATTCAGAGTGTGAAGTTAATCAAACTCTTCATTTAGATCTCGTCAAAGCGCATTTATACAAGCGTACAACAGAAGTGAAAGCAGTGTTAATCACTTTTAAATGATAATTCACACTAAATATGATCAAATATTAACCTTTAGTTTCTAATCTGTTGCTCCAGGACAAAATGCATTTAAGTAAAAAGCATCATGATTCCTCTGACACACTACTAAAAGAAAGATTATTACTAAAACAATCTGACAAAAAAGCAGATAAAATGCTCTGAAATGAACTAATGAACTATTTCTGCTCATTATTTACGCTGCTGCTCAAACTTGAACACCATTTAAACGTCTCATTTAAAGATTTCCCCTCAACATAACTGTAATATAACTATAATTTCAAACCAGTTAAACTCCAGGTGAATGTTTCCTGTGAACTTTAACAGCTGTGCAGGTGTTTCCGGTCGTTTCTTACTTCTTGGCCTTGTAGACGTAAGCGCAGCGTTTTCCCAGGTAGAAGTCGACCTCGTCTCTGGTGTAACATCCCTCCAGCTTCAGGAGAGCCGTGTGCTCGCGCTGATTCCTCAGACCACGTTTGTAGCCGGTAAAAATGGCCTTACTCCACAGTCTGAACACACACAGGGACACATAGGTACGGTCAGGTGATCATCACACACACACACACAGACTCAGGTGAGTGTTCAGGTGTGAGCTTACCTTCCAGGCATGGTTAGTCTTCTCCAGGTGAGTCCACCTGCACACAAAGAACATTATTGATTAAACACACTCCTGAAACTACTCCACACTCAGTTTATCATCATCACACTGATACTCAACGTGTACGTGATGTATATTTACATGAAGAGTGAGCAGCAAAGTTTTTAACGCCTCCTCAGTTGGAAAGATTTACAGGTTCGTGCAGATTTTTAGGAATAAAATTCAAGAACTTCTCACTTTCAAGTCATCAAAACCTAAAAATCTCCAGACTGTTGAAGCTTTTACCAACCCAAGAACTATAAATGCACCTGAAAAATAAAAGTTCCCTTAAACACACAACAGTCACTTTATTTCATCAGTTGTTCATATTAACTTTGTTTATTTCGATGATTTCATTAAATTTCATTCATTCGAGTCCTGCAGGATTTCTCTCCCTTTTCAAGGTGCAAGTGTGAAAATAGTGTTTAAAATTCAAGTTTTTCTAAAGTTTCAAGATCTTTGTACAAAATCTGCTGTAACTGTGAGACTGACTGTATTGTAACACACACACACACACACACCTCCAGATGATCAGAAACACTTCAGATCAATGATCAATGAAACCGTGACTGTGTGTGTGTGTATGTGTGTGTGTGTATTATCTTGTGGTAACTGACTCTTTGGTTTAACAGATTAGCAACAGGAGACTGGACCAGAACCAGAACCACCACCCGAACCAGCTCCCAGTGAGCCCCCTCCTGATCCAGAACCAACTACAGATCCTGGTTCACCTCTTAGACCACCTGAGCAGCCTCCAAAACCGGGTCCGGATCCAGAACCAGCACCTGGAGAACCACTTCCTGAACTACAAGCTAAGCCTCAGACTGAACCGGGTCCTGCAGCTGATCCAGGTCTCTTTTCTTCACATTAACCCGGCTCTCCCCCCGGTGCTGACCCGGTACCGTGAGCTCTACCGGCTCTCTGTCACCGGGACTAGCAGGCTAACAGAGCCCGGCAGCGGCGCCTTCAGCCGGCCTCGCTCCGCTCCGTTAGCCGCTGTTAGCTCCATCCTAACTCAATCTCCGCCATCACGGCCTCCATCTGCTCACAAACTCTCCGGTGTCCAGAAAACAACCTGCCCGCTCACTGGCGATGATTATCGGGCTCATGTTGACGCATCCTGTGGCAGATAAGTGAAGTTTTGTGCGGACATGTTGGGCTCACCTTCTGTGCTCGCAGCTATGGAGGAAAAGAGAGAGTGCAAGGCATGCTGGGAAATTATTGTAAACACGGGTGGCCGCGCAGCTGCCTGAACAAAATGGCGACTTGAACGATTTAAAAGTTTCTTTCTCAGTTTTTAAAAAAATATCGGGACAATATTTTAGCTGTAGTCTGTTTAAACTCTGTTTTACTTTTAATTTTAATCATTAATTAATGATTAAAATATTTTTATAGCACACACTACTGCTACTACTACTACTACTAATAATAATAATGCATTGTTGCTAGTAGTAGTGTAAACCCTGAATAAAACTAATGATTGAGGGTTATGGTTATATTTTTCAAATATTTTCTATTTTTTTTATTTATGCTAAGTTGATTTTTTTTACTTTATTGGGAGAAGTTTTATCAGTTGTCTTTTTACTTCATTATTTTAGCATTTCTTTTTCTATTTTGTTTTGAAATGTTATTATAAAGTACTTTGCAACTGTATTTAAACAATAAATAAACATGATTGTTATCTATGAGTATTTGTTTGGGATTATTATAACACTGACAAAACAAATTTTTTAAAAATAATTATTTTATATAGTTTTTATTCATATATATGATTAATATGTGATTGATATTATTATTTAACAACTCCAACCAAAAGTAACACACATCCTATTAAATGTTTATTAAATAGTTTTAAGTTTGTCTGTTGAAAACAAATAGTTATCTTTTGTTTCCTTGTTTGTAGTGGTTATTATGAAATTATTTTTGTCAACTTTTTATTCCTGTCTTAATATGTATTAATTCATTCATATTTTCAGTCTCATTAGATTTTCACACTTCATTACCTTTTTTTAAAAGTTTTTGTTACTTTAGTATGAACACATTTAAAAAATCCAAAGATGTGACAAACACTGAGATGACTAACTCTGATCATCTTTGTTTTGTTAATCTATGTTGTATTATATTTAATTTTTGTTGGTTTGCTTCGTGTCACTGATGCTTTGAGTAAGAAAATGCACCACAACTACAACTGAACAGTGAAAAGAGTCAAATTAAAATATTTATTTAATGCACTTAAATTTAAGTCAACTCTTCTTACAGCTGTGTTCAAATCTTTTATACAGTTTTTCAGCAAAAAAATAAAACAAAGTGAAAAAATGTAAAACTTAAAAACTGTGAGACAGTCAGTTTGTCCTCCATGAAAAATACGGTGGAATGTCCTTTAAACCGCTTTGACCCCGCCATCAGCCGACCCCGTCACCGCCACAGGAGAAACACACGAAGAAGAAAAAACATAAAACGTCTGTACAAACATGAAACCACATCGTCCGTCAGTCCACATCAAACCTCTAAAACCTCCAGACCTCTAAAAACCCAGATGAAATAGTTGAACCGGATTACAGGCTGAGCTCGCTGAGGAGGAGGGGGCGGACTCAGCCTGGGAAGCTGAATTCAGAGCAGAGCTGAAAAAGAAGGTGTGACGCTGCGTTCAGGTGTTTTCATCAAATCCTTCACAATCAGATAAACTCTGGACTGTCCCACAACACCTGAACGCAGCATGAGCCCTCGTTAAAGTACGTAAATATGAAGTGTTATTAAAGATTAAATGAAATATTCTCTCCTTCTGTCCCGTCAGTGGAGTTCATCAGCAGCTCAACGTTAACTGAAGACAGAAAAGGACATTTTGTGTTGCTGCTGTTCGCTGTAACTGAAGGACGTAAACAAACAACATGCGTGGTCTGAAATGTAAATCTGGTGCAAATGTTCAGGGAGCTCGTAAACAGATCACTTCTGAGAGCAGTAAACAAAAGGACACTGAAGTGTTTTGATGATCCGGAAATGATTAATTAATGTGGAGAAACATGATTGTCCTCCAAAGTTTGAACTTTTTACATTAACAGAGTTTTCAGTCAATGTGGGGGCAGCAGAAGTCTGTAAACATGTGAAAAGGTTTGGTCATTTGTTAAAGAAAAACTGAAGTTAACTCGATGTTTCCAGATGAACTGAAGGACTAGACTCCCGTTACATTTTTGGGTGGATTACCTCTTTAAAAAAAAAACACTGAGTTGAGGACGACGCTCCACCTGCTGCGTATTTTCATTAACTTTAAGAAAAATAAAAAAAACAATTCCTGTCCTTTGACCTCTGATTAGGGACTGCGTCTGTCTGAGCGGCCACGATGCACCTTGTGTTGTCATGGCAACACACACGTTTCAGCCTCATATATATATATGTATATATTTACAGAATATATTTGTACA
>JBAJHX010000049.1:2553836-2564898 GCA_037176925.1 Amniataba percoides | reverse complement strand
AGCCGCTGTTAGCCGGGGACAGACGTGCTGTTAGCCGGGGACAGACGTGCTGTTAGCCGGGGACAGAGCTGCTGTTAGCCGGGGACAGAGCTGCTGTTAGCCGGGGACAGAGCTGCTGTTAGCCGGGGACAGACGTGCTGTTAGCCGGGGACAGACGTGCTGTTAGCCGGGGACATAGTCCCAGTTAGTCGGGTTAGTTTAGATTTATAATCCGGTTTGAATGTTTCAGAACCAGGACACTGACCTGCAGGAGCCTTGGAGGTATCATAAGAAGTACTGAAACAGCATTACAGTAGTCCCACAGTTCTGGCAAGTGAAGTAGTTTGAAGTACTACTGAGATTTACGGACTTCAATCCAGCAGAGTTAGTTTTGAGTTACAGCACTGACAAACTAAACTGTAAAGTGTCAGTGGATGACACTTTTAGTTTTATTGATTTCAGATTCAGTTTTATGTCTTAAGAGTCATACACTTATTTTAACATACATTTATTAAACATCAAAACCATCAGTCTTACCTGAAAGTGTGAGATGCATATCAATCAGTGTAATGTGTAATATTTCTATTGGCACAAGAATTTACTTAAGGATTAAAACATTTCTACCTTATCTTTATGTGTTTTAAGATAAGATAATCCTCTATTAGTCCCTCAGTGTGGACATTTGTAGTGTTACAGCAGATAAAGACATAGTGGATGTAGAGGCATGATTAAGAAAAAGCCAGATAAAGATAAATAGAAACAATTAGAATATGAAGAGATTAATGTTGTTCTGTACGTTACTGTTTACAGATTTACCGCCTGTACGAACACAGGTTGTGTGGTTCGGTCTATAAATACTGAAAACTGAATTATGTATCCGAAGAGCCTCACAGTGATCAGTGGGACTTATTTAATGCTCGAGGGGGAATTAGTCTAAGAAGAAGGGAAAAGTCCTCACAGCTGGAAGGAATATAGACAGGAGACAACATTGTTTGACAAATACCAGCTAAAGTTAGTCCTGCATTATCTTTTTATTGAGTTTTCATTCACTTTATAACTATTTGTACCTTTTTAAACACAACAAAATATGTGAGTAACATTCAAATAAATACAGCCTGTCCACATAGATAAAAAGAAAACTACATTTAAAGATTTAAGATATGTTTAAAGGTATAGATATCATAATTTATTTGTGATCAATTAGTTCACACTCTGGTGTATTAAAACCTGAATAAATGCCAGATGTTGGAGAAGGTGTGTGTGAAGTATAAATGTGTGTTTTTTGTGTGTGTTTCAGGTGTTTTGGACAGCGGTGGAGCAGATTTCGAGGATGGGGAGGAGGTTTACGAAGCCATCGGAGGAGTCCTGCAGGAAGTGTCTGCTGACAGTAAAAACGAGGACGACATCAGAGACATCTGCCTCCAGATGTTCAACACTCTCAAACTGTAAGAAAGAGGAAACGTAGCGTTGACTAAAAGCTTTACTGAGACTTTAAGATTCACTGCCAGATTTAAAAACACAGCTGAATCTTCAGATGTTGTGACAGATCTTTGTGTGTTTAAACTGACACTGCAACCAAAATATGTCTCAGCTAGCTTTATCCATTATGTTAACTTGTGTTCTGTGATTATGATTGAGTTAGTTAGACTTCTGAAACATTTGTTTGTCATTTTAATTAGTGTTTTCATACATTATTATGTGTGTTTCTATTTATTCATGTGTTAAATGTGTTTTAAACAGGAATAACCACCATGACTCTCAGAGGCAGGTGTTGCTGGACGCTCCAGTGCAGCTCTCTCAGATCTCTGCAGACAGCGGTAAGAAACACATTACACATCAAAATAACAATAAATTATATTTATATTTAACGCTGTATTGTAACTTCTGATAATTACTGGTATTTGATAAGATATTTACAGAATTGATGAGGTCACTTTTTGCTGTCCCTCCTCAGTTACTGCAGCTAAAGATGTTCAGGGCATCTGGATGATGAAACGTGCTCAGAACACGGTGAGTCGTTTTTACTGAATGCTTCAATAAAAACTAATTTAGGATTAATAATAGAATATTGATTTTACTGATGTCACATATAAATACAAATATGTTACATATGAATTACACACATACACATAATACATGCATGTGAGTGAATTACACAAAAGAATAAAAAGTTATTTTATAATCTGAGTGTCTTTGAACTCATCACTTCCTGTCTGTCTCTTCAGACGGTGGACGCAAAGAAGCTGGAGAAGGCCGAAGCAAAGTTGAAAGCTAAACATGAACGCAGGAACGAGAAGGACTCTCAGAAGTCCTCCAATCCGCTGTCAGTACACACCTGTCCTCCTCTCACCTGTCCTCCTCTCACCTGTCCTCCTCTCACCTGTCCTCCTCTCACCTGTCCTCCTCTCACCTGTCCTCTCACCTGTCCTCCTCTCACCTGCCCTCCTCTCACCTGTCCTCTCACCTGTCCTCCTCTCACCTGTCCTCCTCTGTCCTGTCCTCCTCTGTCCTGTCCTCCACTCACCTGTGCTGTCTGCTGTCTCTCACAGAGTTCTGGAGGAGGCGTCGGCCAGTCAGGCCAGCAGTAAGAAGGACAACCGAGTCGACCAATCAGGGAAAAACCGCAGCTACGACATCCGCATAGAAAACTTTGACGTTTCATTTGGAGAGAGGTGAGCGGAGGGAGGATTTTAATTAACATTCAAGCAAAGATTAATATAGATTTTTAAAAAATGTGATACCACAGACCAGCAAGGTGGTCTGACGAGAGTGAAGATATTTGAGTTTTCAAAGAATATTTCTCTGTCTGCAGGTGTTTGCTGCAGGGGGCGGAGCTCTCTCTGGCGTCGGGCCGGCGGTACGGTCTGATCGGTCGTAACGGTTTGGGAAAGACGACGCTGTTGAAGATGTTGGCCAGTCGTAACCTCCGTGTCCCGGGTCACATCTCCATCCTGCACGTGGAACAGGAAGTGGCTGGCGATGACACGTCGGCGCTGCAGAGCGTCCTGGAGAGCGACACTCTGAGAGAGGAGCTGCTGAGCGAGGAGAAGACGCTCAACGCTCGCATCGCCAACGGAACGTAAGATATAGACCTGAAATCAGATGCGAATAATAAATCTATAATTCTGTCTGTCAATGTATTTGTCGATGGTTGAGCAACAGTGAAACAGGAAAAAAAAGATAAAAACACATAAACACATCATGTACGTTGCTATGGAGACGCTGAAGTTTCACCAGGGTCGTGTCATGCTCAGTTGGTGTTTCTGACCCGTGTTTATTTTGGTCTCAGTGCTGACGGGCTGGAGAGCGTTCGACTGTCGGAGATCTACGCCAAGCTGGAGGAGATCGAGGCCGACAAAGCTCCTGCCCGGTAACCATGGCAACCACACGTCCTCACCAATAACATCCACCTCACTACACTATAATTATAAATACTCAGCTGCACTGATGCGTTATATTGTGAGAGGCCGTATCACACAGTCTAAAGTATTTGTCTTTGTGTCGAAGGTTTCCTGTAAACACACAGCAGAAAAACACAAATAAAAACTGTGTATTCGTCACACTGTTGATGTGTTTTTGATTGACGTCTGTCTCACCCAATCAGAGCCTCCGTCATCCTGGCTGGTCTCGGATTCTCTCCCAGAATGCAACAGCAGGCCACCAAGTGAGTCTTCTTTCAAACACACACTCATAAAACAAAACAAAAAGTCGACTTCCCACTATGTGACTGTATTTATACATTTACTCTTTTCCCCACAGTTTCTTATCCATCTGTACTTTATATTGGTTTATAATAACGTGTGTGTGTGTGTGTGTGTTTGTGTGTGTGCAGGGAGTTTTCAGGTGGATGGAGGATGAGGTTGGCGTTGGCCAGAGCTCTGTTTGCTCGGTGAGTTTCAGCATCACAGTTTGTGTACAAGTGTGTGTGACCGGACGACGTTAACAGTCAAGACGACCACGTTGCCTCGCTGACGTCTAACCGATCATTTACTTTCTTTCTGTCTTTGATTTCACCAGACCGGACCTGCTGCTGCTTGATGGTGAGTCAGAAACTCTGCAGCTCACACTGTAGTACAAGTTGAAGGACGAGGACAAGTATGAAGTATCAGGGCAAAGAGTGGGATGAGCACAAGTATTAGAATAAGTAAGAAAAGTAAAAGTAAGTATGAGTGCAAGTTGTAGTATACATTTGTAGTATACTATTGTAGAATAGGAGAAGTAGTAGTTGTAGAGGAAGAAGTAAAGTTGTAGATGTTTTTGGAGTAATAGATGAAGCAGGAATAGACAGATAGTTTAAGCAGTAAGATCAGGAGGAGTAGTAAGTCGTAGTGTCAGTGGCAGGAGCATTCGAGGGGAGCACAATGCAAGTAGTAGTAGTAGTTACAGTATTAATAGCAGTAATAGTAGTATTGTGTTTGTGTTCTGATGTATTTGTCTTGTGTGTGTTTCAGAGCCGACCAACATGTTGGATGTTAGAGCCATTCTGTGGTTGGAGAACTACCTGCAGGTCTGAACAGTGACTCACTTTTAATGCTAGCATCCCTCACTGAAAGCAATAAAAAGAGTTAGCCAGAAGCTAACCAGTCCTAAACAACACCTCTTCCCACAGACGTGGCAGTCCACCATCTTGGTCGTCTCCCACGACAGAAACTTCCTGAACGCCGTGGTAACAGACATCATCCACCTGCACTCTCAGAGGCTGGACAGTTACCGCGGCGACTACGAAAACTTTATTAAAACCAAAGAAGACAGACTGAAGAACCAGCACAGAGAGTACGAGGCCCAGCTGCAGTACAGACAGCACATACAGGTACCAAGATACTTTAGAAAATATCTTACAGTGTCTGCCAGATTTCTGTTTGTTGAAGGTGACAAGATGCGGCAGTGTTCCCAGAATGCATCAGTGATGTGTTTGTGTTTCAGGTGTTTATCGACAGATTTCGGTACAATGCAAACAGAGCAGCTCAGGTCCAGAGCAAACTGAAACTGCTGGAAAAGCTGTGAGTACCCATGTTCCTGAGAGAGAGAGCTTATTGTTTAAGAGTTTATTATCCACCTGAAGTCAGATCTGCCTGATCAGACGGACTTTGTTCTCAGCTGTCCAGGTGATTCAGGTGTTTCTGTATCCTACCTGAATGTGTCAGTGACTGAGATGTTTTTTTCTTGCAGACCTGAACTGAAACCCATTGAGAAAGAAACTGAGGTCACTTTAAGGTAAGACGGTGAAACCAGAGTGAGAGCAGGAGCTTTCTCTTGTTGTCTGCACTGATGTTGATTGATCGATTGATCGACTGATTGAATGTGTTTTCTTTACTCAGGTTCCCAGATAACTTTGAGAAGTTGTCTCCTCCCATCCTGCAGTTAGATGAAGTCGAGTTTTATTACTCTCCAGACCAGCGGCTCTTCACTGGACTCAACCTGTCAGCTGACCTCGATTCTCGCATCTGCATCGTACGTGTCATCAGTAAAATCGACCAATCAGTGACTGCACGTTCAATGGCAGCTGTTCTGATCAATAATGCAGAATCAGGGCTGTATTGGTTGACATGATCTTTGTGTTTTCCACCAGGTCGGTGAAAACGGTGCGGGTAAATCAACCATCCTCAAACTGCTGATGGGCGAGTTGACGCCGATCAACGGAGTCAGACAAGCTCACAGGTGAGACGGACCAGAAACATTTATATGCCCCAGAAAAATCTCTGATTTGCTGTTTAGGGTACAGACTGTTTATAGGGAACTTTTTTTTAGTTGCCATTAGCTGAAGTTTGTCGCTGGTTTTTATTTATCATCAGGAACTTGAAGATCGGTTACTTCAGTCAGCATCATGTGGACCAGCTGGACCTGAATGTCTGCTCTGTGGAGCTGCTGCTCAACAAGTTCCCTGGTAACTATGGCAACAGCATCAGTACCATCACACTGAGGCTGCGTCAGAGGTCACTGCGGTTCTGATCGGCCGTTGTTTGTGTGTCGCAGGTCGGACGGAGGAGGAGTACCGTCACCAGCTGGGAGGTTACGGGATCACCGGCGAGCTCGCCACGAGGCCAGTGGCCAGTCTGTCAGGAGGACAGAAGAGCCGGGTGGCCTTCGCACAGATGACCATGCCATGGTAGTCAAAAGCTCAGGGCCCAGTGTTTGTGGTGGTGATGATGATGATGATGATGATGATCACTGTCTGTCTGTCTTTCAGTCCAAACTTCTACATCCTTGACGAACCGACCAACCATCTGGACATGGAGACCATCGAGGCTCTGGCTAAAGCTCTAAACAAGTTCAAGGTGAGTCAGTCTGCCTGTCTGTCTGTCTGTTCTCATGAGTTTCCATGTATCCATGGAAACACCTGCATCACAGGTGTCAAGTTACTAAAAGTTAGTCCAGAGCTTTCAGCCAATCAAAAGCCAGAATGTTTAGTTGCCATAAACTCCAAATAACCATCTGCCAGCTCAATCGTATCTTTTCTGTCATTAAACAGTAAGTAGAAACCTGACATGTTTCTGTCATCAGGTGTATCTCAGGTGTGTTTCCTCAGTGTGTGATGTCATGTGTTTCAGGGCGGAGTCATCCTGGTGTCACACGACGAGCGTCTGATCCGGCTGGTGTGTAAGGAGCTTTGGGTGTGTGAAAACGGGAAAGTTGTGCGCATCGACGGCGGCTTCGACGAGTACCGAGACATCCTGCACGAGCAGTTCAAGAAGGAGGGATACCTGTGAGGCCCCGCCCACCCGCAGACTGACCACGCCGATCACTAACATAAACTCCGCCCACTCCATAACAACACCTGTCATAGCAGCCATCAGCCGTCAGAGCAGACTGGAGGACGTCCTCTCCTCTGAACTGTCTCACCTCCCGCTGCGAGCTGATTGGTGTTTTTTTTGTTCACCTGATGAGGTCACAGTGAACTCTGGAGGAGGAGGAGAAGCCATCATGAACGATCTGGAGATTATTTAAAGGTCAAACAGCCGTCTGTCGCCACTTTAAACCTGATTCTGTTTTGTATCATCGACTCGCGGGGGTTTGAGGTTTTATCAGTTTTAAAGGACCCGACATTAACAAACATTATATTTACATTCAGAGACAAAATAAAAACCATCAGATCATGTGTTCGGTTTCTCTTCTTCTACTGGTTTAACAAAGTTCCTCCATCACAGTCGTTCTTTCTCTTCATCAGATTATTGACTAAACATCTGACTTTATTCTGTCAGGTTGGTTTCGAGTCACCAAACTCTCCTAAATTCATGCTGAAAATCGCTGGTTTGGATCAGATGAGCATCACCTGTTTGTGAAAAGGTGAAACTCAAACTACATAATAAAGCTGCCTACTCGGTTTGTTGGAAAGTTTCATTCACCAAAAAGTCACCACAGAGAAAAAAAAAGTTTTCAGAGCTTCAGTTTCCTGCAGTTTGTTCTTCTGTAGGCATATTAGAGGATCAAATTGTTCTTTAGAATATTTTATAAAGCGGTAAACACATAAAATGTTAATTAAACATGTTTGGAGAAAGAAAAGTTTGTCTACAGTGACACCAGAGAAGCTAGGACACGTCCTCCATGCTTGATGCTCAGGTAAACTCCCACAGCCGATCAGCATCAGCTCATTAACCAGAATACGTAAAAATACAGCTGTTACTCAGTTTTAATTTGCTGCTCTGACAGCGAAATGTCTGATAGCTGTGAAGATAATTTCTAATCTGCACGAATATGAAGAAGCTGCAGAACAGATTAACCCCAGGTTCCCCATTTTTCTGTGTGACAAACACAAAATATTCTTAGTTGAAATGTCACAATTCAACCAGAAACATCTTCTTCAGTCTCTTACAATGGAAGTTTTCAGTAACGGCACAGCAAACCAGATCTTTTTCACGTTATAACTAGTTTTCCTGGGGTTTTTTTGTTTTCTTTTTCTTTTTAAAATGTATCTACGTAAAGGTATTACAATTAAAACATTCATATTCATGCAGAATGGTCCAATAATCAGAATCTGAACAGTAACTTAAGATATCACATTAAAACTGTAAAGGAGCAGAAAATGAAAATATTTAAGTATAAGTACTTCAAAATGATCCTTCATTAAAAGTACTTTAGATGAACTGTGTTTGGGACTGATGGAGGCCACGGTGAGTGTTCAGATCAGTTTCCTGATTTTCATCAGATGCATGCAAACACACACAAACATCTTTAGAACAGCACAGGTTTGCAGTTTTAATGAGATACAATGAGCTTTCATGATAACAAAGTCAAGCAATTTGTCGTCATTACAAAAGTCGTAACGATAAAAATATTTTACTATCATAAAATGAAAGGATCTCGTTAAAACAGTAAAAGTTTCCTGTTTTTGTCACACACACACACACACAGCTGTACTGCAAAGCCCTGAGATATGTTTTTATGTTAGAAATAGTTAAAAATAAATCATTTTCAAAGGCTGAAGGTCACTTGAGTCAGCGCTGGTTGAGGCTGAAGCCTAAAGACTAAAGTTAAAAAAATCCAGGCTAAAGGAAGAGATGCACCATGGGTAATGTATGCACCAGGTTTTGACATCCTTTTCTTAAACTGTGATGCATCAGTGAGATGATAAATCTGTGGAGGACTGACCACATCTGCTAGAGACACAAACCTTTGTCCTCTCAAGAATAAATCATTTTTTAACTACAGTTAGGGCCAGAAATATTTGGACAGTGACACAGTCTTCATGATTTAGGCTCTGCACGCCACCACACTGGATTCAAAATGAAAACTACAACAGAACTGAAATGCAGACTTTCAGATTTAATTCAAGGGGTTAAACAAAAATGATTAAACACAAAGGAATATTAGCTATTTTTATACACACACTCATTTCAGGGGGAAAAAACTGGGTTGCTTTTGCATTATGTTTTGGATCCACCTGTACTGTGAAGCGCCGTCCGATCAACTTTGCTGCTTTTGGCTGAATCTGAGCACAAAGTACAACCCTAAATACTTCAGAATTCATCCGGCTGCTTCTGTCTTTTGTCACATCATCAATAAACACAAGAAAGTTTGAATCATCAGCTGCTCCAGTTCTTCTCCAAACTGATCTTAGTCTCTTCTGTTCACTTGAGTGGATGTTGTGAAGTGTTTTTCTTCACCATGGAAAGGATTCTGCGATCATCCACCACTGTTGTCTTCTGTGGACGTTCAGGCCTTTTTGAGTTCCCGAGTGTGCTCTTTTTTCTCTCAGAATGTACCAAACTGTTGATTTGGCCTCTCCTAAAATTTCTGCTCTCTCTCTGATGGATTTCTTCTTTTTTTTTCAGCCTTTCATTTCTGTTTCACCTCCACTGAGAGCTCCTTTGGCCGCATGTTGTGTGTTCACACGCCACACCTGGAATCAACTCCAGACCTTTTAACTGCTTAAGTGATGACAGGTTAACGAGGGAGGAGCCCGCGCAGCCGTGTGGTTTTTTTTGCAGCCCTGTGAGTCAATTGTCCAATTAATTTTAGTCCCTTGAAAAAGAGGTGGTTACGTATTAAAGAGCTGTAATTCCTAAACCCTTGCTCCAATTTGGATGTGAATACACTCAGATTACACCTGAGAGTCTGCACTTTAAGCCCATATTAATTATATAATTGTATCCTGAATATGTTTTCAACTAAAATAACAACTTGTGTCACTGTCCAAATGTTTTTGGGCCTAACTGTATGTTTTATAGTAGCTTGCTGGTAGTTCAGTTACATTCATAATTGATTTTTTTTTACACATTTTTAGTGTAGTTAACTCCTGAAACTACAAAAAAATCTGGATTTTTTAAGTTATTCATTTTTTTTCTGCTGTTCAGTTGTAGTCAGGTAACACAGTCCAAATCTGTTTAAAATAAGAATATAACACTGCCTTGTTCTACAGGGTTTGTTTTATCCGCCTGCAGCCCAGATAACATGGAGTCATAATTATTGATTATTACTGAGTGTTCAGAGGAGTTGTTGCTATTTTAGAAGTTGCCTGTTCCCTCTTGTTTCTTCAAAAGCAGCTTTTTTCAGTAAACTTGATTTTTTTTTTGCAAGTAGTTTGATCTACTATTTCTAGGAAGCTGGTGTGAACCAAACTAGGTTTCTCCAGAGGGGTTTTGCTGTGTGAGAGATGAAAGGTGCTACAGATGAAGTTTTCCTGACACCTTTCCAGAGGTCAGAGGTCAGAGACTCGAACCTGTGACTCTTCACGTACAGGTCGTCTCTACAGCTCCGGTCTCCAGGCTGCTGTCGTGTCCTGCTTGGTTTTCTCTTTAAGGTGAGGCAGAACGGCCTCCCTGTAAAACATCTCCAGTTTGGACACTGTCTCCTCCCACAGGTCGGGGTCAAAGGTCACGGGGACGATGGCCGTCTCCTTCAGGGTGAAGACGGCGAGGTCGGCCTCCCGCAGGCCCGTCACCGCCAGCTGACACTGGATCTGTGTGAAGTAACTGTGAGACCTCTTCAGACGGTAGACCGGAGGCTGGGGCAGGAAGACGAGGAGACGACGTCAGAGACAGTCAGAGGACGTCAGAGAAAAAGAGCAGTGATGTGATGTTTTACCTCTCCGCGCTGCCGGCCGTCCTGCTCCTCTATTTCCAGGCAGAAGTTGCGGTCCTCCCTGCAGGCCTCCTCCACCGTGTTGTGTCTGTGTTTGTAGGGACACTTCACCTCCAGGCAGAGCAGCGACTGGCCGCTCTGTTTGTCCTTCACGATGCCGTCGGGACTCGCAGCCAACCACGGCCGCCGAGCGTCGATGAACAGGCCGCAGTCCTGAACCGAGACCGGCCGGCCCAACGCAGCACTCTTCATCCTCTGCAGCGAGATCATCATCATCATCATCAACACCATCATCATCATCACTACTATCATCATCATCATCATCATTAACTCCACCATCATCATCATCATCACTACTATCATCATCATCAACACCATCATCATCATCACTTTCATCACTATCATCATGTTCATCATCATCATCAACACCATCATCATCATCACTACTATCATCATCATCATCATCAACTCCACCATCATCATCAGCACCACCATCATCATCATCATCACTACTATCATCATCATCAACACCATCATCATCATCACTTTCATCACTATCATCATG
>JBAJHX010000049.1:2522569-2537043 GCA_037176925.1 Amniataba percoides | reverse complement strand
TTAACCTGTAGTCCTTTGAGATCTTGTGATGTAAAGGGCAATATAAATAAAATGCATTATTATTATTATTATTATTAAGGGTGTCCATAAGTGGTGGTCACCAGAAATAAGGGATGCTGTCAGGCTGAAGAAGGAGTCCTATCGGACCATGTTGGCCTGTGGGGTTCCTGACGCAGTTGACGGGTACTGGCAGGCCAAGCAAGCCGCAAGACAGGCTGTCCGGGAGGCAAAAACTCGGGTCTGTGCGGGTGGGAGGCTGTTGACCTCAACTGGGGACATTGTCGGACAGTGGAAGGAATACATTGAGGATCTCAGCAATCCCACCAACATGCCTTCCACTGAGGAAACAGAGGCTGGGGACTCTTCCATCACTCAAGCCGAAGTCACTGAGGTAGTTCACAAGCTCCTTGGTGGCAAAGCGCTGGTGGTAGATGAGATCCACCCTGAGTACCTCAAGTCTCTGGATGTTGTAGAGCTGTCTTGACTGACAAGCCTCTGCTGCATTGCATGGAGGTCGGGCACAGTATCTCTGGAGTGGCAAACCGGGGTGGTGGTCCGTCTTCATGAGATCACACTTCTCAGCCTCCCTGGAAAAGTCTACGCCAGGGTACCCTCAGATTCAGAACAACAATGCGGTTTTCATCCCGGTCGTGGAACAATGGACCAGCTTTATACCCTCCACAGGGTGCTTGAGGGTTTATGGGAGTTTCTCCAACCAGTCCACATGTGCTTTGTGGATATGGAGAAGGCATTCGACCGTGTCCCTCGTGGTATTCTGTGGAGGGGGCTCCGCAAGTATGGAGTCCGGGGCCCTTTGCTAAAGGCTGTTCGGTCTCTGTACGACCGGAGCAGGAGCTTGGTTCGCATTGCAGGCAGTAAGTCAGACCTGTTCCCGGTGCATGTTGGACTCCAGCAGGGCTGCCCTTTGTCACCTGTTCATAATCTTTATGGACAGGATTTCTAGGTGCAGCCAGGGGCTGGAGGGAGTCCGGTTTGGGAACCACAGGATTTCATCTCTGCTTTTTGCAGATGATGTCATTCTGTTGGCTTGGGGGGGTGCTGCTCTTGGGTTGGGGTTCTGGGGTATTTTACAATCTGTAACTCTGTAAAGCACCTTGAGTTGCTATTTTTATGTATGAAAGGTGCTGTATAAATAAAGTTTGATTTGATTTTATTTGATTTCATCAAACCAGGATCTTCAGCAACAGTCTACACTCCCATTCCCACCTATGGTTATGACCTCTGGGTAATCACCAAAAGGACAAGATTGCGGATACAAGCAGCTGAAATGAGTTTCCTCTGCAGGGTGGCTGGGCGCTCCCTTAGAGAGGGTCAGAAGCTCGGTCACTCGGGAGGAGCTCGGAGCAGAGCCGCTGCTCGAGAGGAGTTTCTCTGCTACCTTACTTTAAGATTATTCAGTTTAAGTTTATCTGCAAAAACACGTACAGATATTAAGTTTTTGATTATTAATACTACAGACACATTTCTGTTGGTACTGAAAAAGTAGTAAGTAGTGCTAATTAAGAAACTGATTGTTATTTTACATGTGGTGCTTCTTTCATTGCCACCTTCAGGCCTTTAATTTTAGAGATATACCACCTATCTAAGTGACTCAAATTGTGCATTTATACCAGTTTTAGTGAGAATCAATCATAGATTGGAATAAATTACATCATGAGCAAACAAACATAATTTTCCAGAACAAACAAAATAAGCTAAACAAGCTTTTGTAACTTTCAGCTGCAGTCTTCAAGATACCAGAGTCATTTTTATCACATGACAATGGCTGTTTTAAGGCACAATCAAATTAATTATAATACTGATACAGTGATTTTAAAAGAGAGTTTAAATAAAAACACATGCTTAACGTTAAAACAAAACTAATACAATAAAAAACAAGACATCGAATAAATTTAGAGGTAGAACAAAATAAAACTGAACAGATTAGTCTACTTTTGTTTTAAAGAAAATATAACACCAAATAATTCAAATAAACTTTTTGTCTATTTTTTATTTAAAGATATGAATAACGCAGTTACATTTGGTACATATTATAGTTACAGTCAAAAGGCATCTCATTTGACACAAATATTTCTTTTTTCAGAAAGAAAAGCAAATCTGTTGTAAAAACGTGAAGTTATTTTTTCAGCAGATTTTTATATACGCTGCGTATTTTGGACATTTTCAGTCCGTACAGTAACGGGTTAATGAGAGGTTGGCATGTCAGCCAGTATAAAGACAAGAAAATGCGACACATGTTGGGTAAATTGTAAATTACAAACCTGCTTTGTACTATTTCAAAGAAACACCCACAAGAGAAGTTGAGCAGAGAAGCGAGGTGAGGTGTGCAGGTACTGACAGCTTTGTGTCTCGTCTGTTTAGACCCAGAAAAACAAACTTTAAGGATCCTGAGGTAAGTGTAAATAATTAAAATGATAAGACCAAAGATTACTGTAAACATGTGAGTAAGTCCAAAGATGTTATTGACTTTTGTGTCACCGCAGGCCAGTTTAACAGTATAATAGTTGTCACAGTACACTTTGTTAATAATGTTCCCACACAGCTGTAAAGGGGCAGTCAGACCAAACACAATGAAAATATGGATCAGAAGAGGGTAGATCCATATTAAAGCTGTGAGAACAGCAATCTTATTCTGCGTCATTTCTGTGTTATATTGTAAAGGGTGACAGATAGCGAGATATCTGTCATAAGACATGATGGCTAAAGTAAGAAATTCAACAGCTCCATAAGAATATAAACAGAAAATCTGCAGAAAACAAAAAGGAACAGAAACAGTGTGACTGTCAGAGAGAACCTGAACCAGAAGGAAAGGAAACAAACCTGCGCTGCCGTACAGCTCATTTACAAACAGGCTGCACAGAAAAAGGTACATGGGTTCATGTAAGCTTCTGTTCATGCAGATAATCACAATGAGAAATACATTGGCACAAATAATTGAAAGATAAAATATCAGAATAATCAGGAAACAAAGGTATTTAAAAGCTCCAGTGTCAAAGTAAGCACCAAGTGTGAAATATGAAACTGTGGAGTTAATCATGATCTTGAATTATTAACACAGTTCAGTAGATGAACATATTGTACATAATGTTCTCATAAATTTGTTTAAAAAGTTGAAATGCATGACTGTGAAAGAAAACATCATAACATACAAAGAAACCCCAGATTGATAACACACATCAGATTCATTTGTGTAGAAATAAATGTCACAAATACATCAAACTCAACATTACTCATTTAAGAGGCTGTGACAGGGGCTGAATCCGAACACTGACCTGCTGACTTTCTCTCATCACTCCCCCCTAACTGAGCTCAAACACTGATTCAGCTTGTTATACTTCAGCACAAGCGTTTGCTCCTCCCAGCTGAACTGAAAGTCTGCGTCTTCCTCTGTCAGAGTTTTCAGAGGGGACACGCTCAGCTGCGATTCTGACTGTAACGTGATGGTTTACAATGACACAGTGGCCAGAGGTCAACAACCCTGCAAGAGTCAGAATGAAAAAAACGGAGAGGAAACATCTGAAATAAACTTCAATCAAGTCGAGTTGACTTTCTTCAAACTCTTATTAATGACCACAACGAATGTGACTGATTTACTGACTGTTTTAGCGGCTCACTGGAGGTAAAAACAGGCAGGCAGGTACAGGATGGGCACGTTGTTTGTACACTCACAGGAAATAAACCCACAGCTGTTCCGAGTGATCCCATTTATTTATCATCATTCCTTTAATTTGTCACCCTTTGCATGTCCTAAAACATTAAAACCAGGAACAGATATGAGCATATGTAAGGTACAAATGTGTCACAGCTGGAGGTGCAAATAGTAGAAAAGACAGACTGGTGCTTATTCTTTGTTTTGTTTTTTTTTCATTGTTTATACCTCTTCACTGTTTCACTGTTTTTCACTTTTTTCTATGTCAGATATTATATATTTCTTATGTACAAATCAATCATATACTCTCTTTACTGTGTACAGTTATAATTGTAATTATAGCTGGAATTACTTATCTTGATATTTTTATGCTAAATATCTTATTTTTAATCTTATTCTACATCTTGCATTTCATACTCTTTATTTTCCACTGTGTGTCTCGCTGCAGAAATCTGAAACTGAATCAGATCAGATAACCTGTGATGGTCATAAACAAGAAATAAACAAGAAATTAAGAACATGTTAACAGTTCTGTAGCCCAGCACTAAAAACACAGAATCCTCCGCTGCTCAAGGAAACGCCTTGGTGAAGTGGAAATTTTTCTGCCATGTAATTTTTAGAGCCCCAGTGAGGAATACCAGTAAATATTCAAAGCCTTGAAAATACATTTGTTCATATAAAGTTTTTTTGTTCATTGTAAAGTGGAGTTGCAGATGGAAAACAAACTCGTAAAAGGACAGAAAGCTGAGTATGACACTGTTTTCACCAGTTAAGCACACCCCGTGCGGTGGGAGTTACTGAATTAATGTAGCTAGTTTAATAAAACCGTACAACCATCCATCCATCCATCCATCTTCCTCCGCCTGTCTGTGAGCGGATCGCGGAGGCAGCAGTCTGAGCAGAGATACTCAAACTTCCCTCACCTCATACACTTCCACCAGCTCTTCCAGGGAGACTCTAATTCTCATCCCAGCCGCTTCACACTCGGCTGCAAACCGCCTCAGTGCATGCTGAAGGTCCTGGCCTGATGAAGCCAACAGGACAACATCATCTGCAAAAAGGCGGATATGAAATCCTGTGGTTCTCAAACTGGACTCCCTCTGGCCCCTGGCTGCACCTAGAAATCCTGTCCATAAAGATTATGAACAGAAGATGTCTGTGGAAGTGAGCCTTATTATCTCTAGCTGGTAACTCTCTTTTTTTCCATCACCAACTGAGGTACTTTGATTGACCAACCTACATTTATCGTTTGAGTAAAAACTTCTTGAAGAAATATATATAATAAAGAAATATAAATATACACAATAGATAAGTATTGTATGTACCTAAAAAGCTAGTTAACATATTTTATTTGCATTGTTTCATTATAATCACGTATTTATAACAAACATAAAAAACAGCCTTTGGGCAGAGCTGTAAACAATATTACAGTACAGATTGAAACTGAGTCTGTAAATCATTCCTGCACATTCAGATGTTCCTGTTAGCCTGGCCTCATATTTTCATGTCCATCACAGCGAGTATCATCCCTTGCAATGTCCATCACATACCTTCCCCCTCCAGGCAGAGAAAAACCTCCTTTTTTTTAGGATTTATCAGTGAGAATTCTTTCCAGAAAAAATTTCAAGAAATGTATAAAATTTACAGATTTCGACAACTATTTCAACATTTTTGTATGTAATGACTCAAGAAATTAAATGAGGACTATTAGTTTTATAGGGAATGACTATTCAGCAATTGTTAGTATAGTTCATTTTGACTGACAGGACTTAGCAGATAATAATGTTATAAAGCTGCAGAGACTTGTCTGCATGTCCAAAAGCATTTGTTTGTTCAAAGGAATGAAAAATTGCTGTTATGATGTGCACAAATGACTAAATGTTGTGGAGGATGAACTAACAGTTATGAGAATTTTAATTCTGTTCAGAGGAATAAACAAAAGTAACTGAGAAAAAACGTAAATATATTGTTTTTTGTTATTCAGCAACCTTTTTGTATTGTTCACTAATGTTATTTACATAAAGTGTGGGTGGGTTTTGCGGGTGCGTATCAGCGGATTCCAGCTGATTTCTTTGTCAGCTTCCTTGAAAAGGTTAAAAGATGCAGAAGCTCAGTTCAGAGAGCGAAGCAGGTAAGCGTTCATGTTGGTGAGCCTGTATCTTTGTGTTGTATAGATTTTATATAGAATAATGGTAAGTTTGAGTTATTTGTCTTACTTGTTTTAATGATGATGAATGAATGTGTTTACTTCTGTTTCCATGAATTTAGTTTGTGTGTGAATCATGTTTTAACTTGATTCATGAACAAATGAACAAACATGATAAATTCTACTCAGGTTTCTTACTTTACTCTGCTTGCTTACTTTGACACTGGGCTTTTTAAATATTTATTTTTCATAATAGTCATGTCTTTATATGCGTTCACTGTTTGTGTCAATCTTTTTCTCATTGTGATTATCTGCATGAACAGAAGCTTACATGAGCCCATGTACCTTTTTCTCTGCGGCCTGTTTGTAAATGAGCTGTTCGGCAGCACAGCCTTGTTGCCGTTTCTTATGCTTCAGATTTTGTCTGACAGTCACACTGTTTCTACTTTCTTTTGTTTCCTGCAGATTTATTGTTTGCATTTCTATGGAAATGTTGAATTTTTCACCCTGGCCATCATGTCTTATGACAGATATCTCGCTATTTGCCTCCCTCTACAATATCACACAAAAATGACTTCCCGTAAGGTTTTAATCTTCACTGTGTTCATATGGTTTTACAGTGTTGTTTCCGTTTTGGTCATGATATCTTTGAGCACCACTTTACAGCTGTGTGGGAACATTATCAACAAAGTTTACTGTGACAACTACTCCATCGTTAAACTTGCCTGCGGCGACACCACGGTCAATAATATTTATGGGATTACTTACATCTTCATAGTCCTCATCTCCCTCATAATATTAATAATCTACACTTATGTTAGGATTCTTAAAATCTGCTTTTCTGGCTCTAAAGGGACGAGACAAAAAGCTGTCAGTACCTGCACACCTCACCTCGCTTCTCTGCTCAACTTTTCTTTTGGTGCTTTCTTTGAAATAATGCAGAGCAGGTTCGATATGAGCAGGCTGCCCGTCGTCTTACGTGTTGTTTTATCACTGTACTGGCTCTTGTGCCAACCGCTGTTCAACCCTTTAATGTACGGACTGAACATTTCCAAAATCCGCATCATATGCAAAAGTCTCTCTTTTGGTAAAAGGATTTAGAAGAATTACTGCATGTTTTCTGTTTTCTACTGAATTTGTTAAAAAGACAAAACCAGCAAACTCCTGCAGGTAATAGTGTGAATAGCAATGACAACTATATATTGTGTGTATGAAATGTGACATAAATCATATAAATAAAGTTCATTTGACTTTTCACTGACATGTTTTATTCATTTTCTCAGTTTGAAGGCTTTAGTGTTGGTGAAGTCAGTCTGTTATCCCACATTTTTTTAGCAGAGGGACTTACAATAAATGCATTCAATCATGTGGACACAACCTGCAAACTGCAAGAATCATAAAACTACATTTATCAGAAAGCTGAAGAGTTTCATGCAGCTTCTTCATAACTTCTTTGCATTTTCATGTCTGAGTCTGTAAAGCTGATTATAAAGAAAAAAACACGCTAAAGTTTGTGCTGCTAGATCATAAAACTCATTATATATATATGCATGTTTATGTGTTTAATTCATTAATAATAATCAGTAACCAGTAGTAAGATCAAGAGATAATAAGATGAATAAACTCTTCTGTACATTACTGCAGAGTGCTCACACAAAGTTGGCTTTTCTTTATGAGAGTGTTTAAATGAGGGACTTTTTTTATTTTTTGTTATAAATCTTGTAAATGAAGATTTACAAGATGTAGATTTAAAATGGACTAAATAAATAAATAAATCGTTACTCGTTTTAAATAAATAAAAGAGTAAGGATCAAGCTTTACAGCAGCTTTAGCAAACAAAGACCTGAACGTTTCTCCACACGATCTGTCATCTGACTGTTTGTTCAAAGGCTGCAGAGCAGATCTCAAGTGTAATGTTTATTTAAAACATGAGTTGTGCTGCCTTACGAGAGGCGAGTGTTTTTTCCACAGCATGTTGGGTTAAGAGGAAAGAAATCCTGTGAAAATCTAAATTTTACTGGACTTATCAACACAAGACATACAAAAGGGCAGATCAGTGGGCAGGTGGCAAAAATATTATTATTAATATTAACATTATGTATTAGTCAATTAGTTAACACACATTAGTCAAAACTACTTGTTTCAGTAGAAAAGACCATTAGTGATGCTTTTTACTATTGATAGTAACTTCTTAATCCACCTGTTAAAAAGACAAAAACAAGTTGGATTTTTTTTATCGTGACTAATTAATCATGCACAGTTTGATTTCAGTGAAAAAGTCTCGAACACGTCACTGCTCAGATGAGGATAATCTGACGTCAGACGTTTATAAAAACACACACGTGTGATGCAGCTCGGAGGAGGAGGAGGAGGTGTGAGAAAAGGCTGATTCAAGGAGACTCACAGCAGCTCACTTTTCATGTCTAATCAAACTTCTTCTTTCTGCACTGAAGTGTGAGGATCAGAGCAGCTTGTGGAGAAGTGAAGCAAAGTTTTCTTCATTATCTGCTGTTTTATGAATGTGTTGTTTTTAATGTTTCACCATGAACAGCTCGGCCCCCGTCACCTTTACAGTCTACAGCTCTCTCGGTCCGTATAACTTTGCTCTTGTCGTTTGCATCTCGGTCCTTTACGTGTCAGTTTTGTGCATAAATCTCTTCCTCGTCCTGGTTATTTGCATCGAGCCTCGCCTCCACAGGCCGATGTACGTCCTGCTGGTCAACCTGGCTCTGAGCGGCGTGATGGGCAGCTCCTCTGTGTGTCCAAACATCATCAAACACCTCATAAGCGACAAGCAGGAGAGCTCTTTTGAGGAATGTTTAACACAGGTGTTTTTCACCCACGTGTACGGCGGCTCTATTTTCTGCATCTTGGCTCTGATGGCCTTCAATCGGAACGTTTCCATCTGCAAACCTCTGCTGTACCACTCCATCATGACGCCGGCCAAAGTCAAACTGATGCTGCTGGTGGTTTATTTCCTCCTCGGCTCGTCCTCGGCCGTGCAGATTTTCCTGACCTCCAGACTCAGGCTGTGCGGCCACGCGCTCGACAAACTTTTATGCGACAGTTTGGCGATTTCGAACCTTTCCTGTGAAAAGACGACTCTGATCAGCGTGTACGGTTTGTGCTGCACCGTCTGCGTCATCGTCCTGCCCTGTTGTCTGGTCATTTTGTCGTATTTTCATATTTTCACTGTCATCTACAAAACTTCAAAGGAGTCTCGGAGGAAAGCGTTACAGACGTGCACACCTCACTCAGTGACCTTTAGTAATTTCTCTGCAGCGTCATTTTTTAGAGTAATTTACAATCGTAATTTGTCCTTCCTCCTCTACTGCATCCCATCATTTATGGCATTAAGATGCAAGAGATTCAGCAGAGTATAAGCAAAATTATGAAAGAGAAAATGACTCAACTCAGAGTTTAGACAGATGTTTTATATATCTGAGATATCTGAGATCACTTTCTGCCTGTCTGATGATTCTTTTATTTTCTTATTCTGCATGATCACACCAGGAAATGTGCAGAGACAAATTAAAGGGAAAATGTGGTAAAAGAAGTACATATATATAAGAATAATTTAGAGACACCTGAAGTACAAAATCAACTTTTGTAACTGTTGTTGCTTGAATCAAATGTTTGCTGGTATTAAAAGGTCAAAGGTCATCAGCTTAAGATTTCTAGACAATGAGGAATCACTGAACACAAATCAAAGAATATTATAGACGCATGGAAAGACGCATATTAAATTGGAAATTATCACCATTTAAAGTCCCGACTTTATCTGAGGGGATTTTTGTATTTTTCTGTCCTTTAATAATTGTTTGTCTGAAATTGTCATTGTTTGAAAAAGTCTATTGAGCATTTAAAATGATATATTATGAATGTGTCACTCTGTGACTTTGTTCATTAAAAACATTTTACCCAAAAAGGTCTGATGATTGTTTTATTTGAACATCAGTTGATGGTGATTGTAAATGAAGAGAAACGTTTCATTAAGATCTGTGTTCAAAGATTTTATTTATATTATTGAATAATGAGTCAGATCCATTTTGATGGTCTGTTTAATTTATAAAATGTCACGAGACAAAACTTCATGTGATAAAAATCAGGAAAGAAACTGACAGAATGAACGAGGGGAGGTTTTGATTCTTTAATTTCTTAAATCAGAAGAGCTCCTGGTTTATTATTTATTCATAAAAATTTTGGGGGAAAATGTTTATTAGTAGTCGATCGACTCCTAAAAGAAACTAAACTTGACATTAACACGAGTCCTGCTGTTTTCAGTTCTGCTCGACAGTAATCGAGTCTGCACATCCATTTAATAATAAAAGTTAAATCAGCTTTAAAAAGGAATTTCATGATAATTTTTGTGTGTGTTTTCTTTTTCACGGTAGCTGAAAATTATTGTTTGTTATTTCTAAAAATCTTGGTTTAACACCTTGATAATACTCAGGTCTATAACATATCATCAGTTAGTTAAATATCGATATAATAAAGATGAAGCGATAAATGATGGGTCTCTGAGCTGAATCACACTTTTAAAGGTCGATCCATAGTTTTTATCTCCGTGAGCACAAACACATCCACCATCATCCTCATCAGACTATAAATTTCACCAAGAGTCGAACAAACTAAACAGAAGGAGCCTCCGTCAATCTGTCTGTTCTTTAATCTCATCGACTTGTTGCTGAGGACAAAAGGTGGTCGAGACGATGTTGTTTGGATGAGCTGTTCTCCAGAAAGCTGCAAACACAAAGGCCGAACAACTGAACAAACTCGTGCAGTTCACCGTGAGCTGCACGAGTTTATATAATTAATCACCGAGAAAGTGAACAAAGTGAAGTGAATTTGCGTCGTTAGAGATCATCAGCACTGACGCTGAATCAGATGTGTTTATATAAAACTGCTGTTGTAAAGTTAGCAAACAAGTAAAGACGTTTGTTTGTGTGCTGCAAAGACAAAGATTGAATTTAGACGCTTTATAAATCTGCGTCATGTTATAATTATTTCATCACCTGTTTTAGTTTATTGACATTAAAATGCAACTAAATCTGTTTAATCTGAGAACAGGAAATGTTTCTGTCGTCTGCTGCAGTGAGTGTAGATCAGGTGTTTTATCATGGCACTTAAATTCACACGACTAATTCATTTTAGATTAGTTTTATCATGTTTTAATATTTATTGTCACTACAATGAGCTGGGACACTTTTAAGTTTCAGCAATAAAAGAATTAGATGTTAAGATAGTGATGGGAAGCTGAAAAACAAACACAGCAGCATGAACGAAGGCCTGCAGGTGCTTTGTTGTTTTCATCAGTAACCACGGCGACAGCAGGATGCAGAGTGTGCTAATTAGCCTGTTAGCGACGCCGATTAGAGCCTCCAGAGTGTCCGAGTGTCCACAGACGCCTCCGGGGTTTGGCCTCGTGTTGGTTTACAGATGAAAATAGCTGCTGCTGATGAAGCTGATGAAGAGGGGAGCTCTGCTGGGGCTCATTACTGAAAAAACGACACAGTAAACATGATGAAATCTCACATCAACAGTCCCCGCTGCCCCGTCTGTCCGCCGCACAGCCAGCACGGCCAAAACCAAACCACAGAGGTTATCAAAGGTCAATTAAAAACATAAAGGAGACGCTTTAAAATGGTGCTTCACAAATAAATGTGTGAATATAAGTATGAATATAAAGTCATACATGATCATTTTACTTTTTTAATGAAACGAGGCTCATCTTAAGTCAACATCATGTAAAATATTTGTTCACTTTGAATCAAAGTGTCCCCATTAAACACACCATGAGAGAGTTTATTGTTTCTATGACTTCAAGGTGGGTTTACGGATGTTTAAAAACTCAAGTTTCATGTGTGTCTGCTCAGATTTATTCAGTTCAGTTCAAACTTCCTGTTGTTGTGTTTACCTGTGTTCACCTGACACAGTTCGAAGGCCTCTATGACATCAGCAGAAGTCAATGAGAGATTCAGGTGAAGTTTTACACCTGGACAACAGGATTTATGACATCACAGCTAGTTTTGAGCCAGTCAGGGTCCAGTATGAAACTTCAAACTTTTCAGTGACGAAGGACCAAACAATATTTACATATTCGGAAATTTTAAGAATAAGTAAGAATTTAACTTCACCTTTTTTTGTGGAAAAAACATTACAAACTGACTGTTTTATGTCTTAAAATATATTTTAACACTTTAAATATTTATGGAAATTCACTAAATAACAACATTATTCAACAGCTGATTGACAGTTAACATAATGTAATTAATGTTAACTGGTATAGTTTCAGTTTCAGCTCAACAAACAGTAAAAAACTAAACTAAAAATCACAAGTATCTCACCTGTCCAGTTATTTACAGTCACACTGAGCTTCTTCTTGAAGACCTTTATTTGTATTTAACACATAGACTCCATCTTCCCACCACTCTGCATTGTACATATATATTGTACATATATATATATATATTATTTCTGTACGATGTAAACTGACATAACAAACCCTTTTACATCTACTCAGTGAAAAACAATGAATCATTTTCACTATCTCTTAATAACACAATTATTTTTTGTCCTCTCGACACAAAAAAAATGAAACTGTACTGATGTTTGCATGTTTTTAGGTCTTAAAGGAGAAAAGTCCTGCTCCTCATATACAAACAAAGATCTCAATCTAAGCTAATGAGAACTAAATGATTCTTAGTTTAAGGTGATAAGTGAATATTTCCTGCCTCTAGATCCACAAAAAAGCTCCACTGAGTCCAGTATCTCAGCTCAGTATGTCTTATGTTGAAATATTTTGCATCTCATGACTTATGTTCAACAAAAAGTTGTTTTTATTGTTAGCTGAACAGCATGAAGGGCAGATTGAACAACCTGCAGTTTGAGGATAAATTCAGTTTTATTCTCACATTAAATAAAACCCACGTTGAAATGAAAATCAATGTTGTCTTTGTTAAACTTCCTGCTGTGACTCTCAGGATGTAAATGTTAAAAACACCTCACAAATATAAAGATAACGTCTCGTCTGTTGGTAAGTTTGGCACATACAGATCTGTGTGTGTTTACAGGAGGTCAGAGGTCATCAGGGTAAATTCTGAATAGTTGATTAAAAACAAAACTTTTACAGAGTTAGTGTTTTATTTTATCTGTGACGATGCTGCAGCTCTCTGGGATTCATCGTGACGTCGCGTTGGACATCGCCAATGGCAGCATCAGACGGAGAATATGAAAGTGTTTATTTGGCGGTTCAGCAGGGTCGGGTGGACATAACCGATGGAGGAGAGTCATCAGCTCACAGCTTCAACAAACTTTCAAACACTAAGAACAAGTAAGACCTGACGATTTCTTTTCTACAGAGACGAACTATCAGTAGCTTTTCACATCAACTTATTTATGTTCAAACCAGAAAAACTGTTTTATCTTATTCTGACGTTTCTGGCTGCGTGGTTACAAAAATATGATATTATGGGATGTTTGGCCATGAGACATCATGTCTTTATTATATTATAATATTCTTTATTTCATGTCATCACATCAGTTTGTCTGTGTTTCCTTCCATAACCTGAATATTACTGTTTTTTCTGTGTGTTATAGTGGTGAAAAAGACACTGGTTTTGAATTTTCTGTCATTACATGTATAATGAAGAAGTTATTTATATTACACCCTAATATGTTTGCCTGATGGTGTTTTGTTTTGTTTTTTTGTTGGTTGTTTAACACTGAGCTGAAATGTTAGTTTTTTTTTATAGATCAGGCGATGAAGTTTGTGATCAAGTCCTGAGAAAACTGAGAAAAGTTAAATAATGTTTCATCAATGTTTCAGAAATCACTGGATTTTTAAAAGGGTTTGTTTTCTCTAATCTCGTCCTGTTGGCTGATGATTTTAGTGTATTGAGAAAAATCAGATATTTATAACTTTATAAATCACTAAATAACTGAGAAGAAAAAGAAAAGGCGTGAATGTCTTTATGTATTTATGGTGGAAAAACACCTTAATGAGACACTTTTTTTCCTTGAATCTGTCATCTGTCTGTAAATTGTGTCATATAAGAGGAAAAAATTTGATTGTAAACCCCTCAAACATCTTACGTCTCTGTGAAACCTTTACACTGATTATGCTCTGGTTGCTGAAAGTTGCAGAATTATCCTGCATGATGAGTCCAAATTCCCTCTGAAACTTATTGAGGCCACATGTATCTGCAGTGTAGGTTTTCCTTTATGTAGAGGAGTAGAAAGAAAACTAGTGGAAGGTTTCACCATCCATTCAATTGTTTATTTACTTTGTGTTGCAATCAAAGAAAATTATTTCTCCTTTTTCAGGTCAGATAAAAAGGAGGTTTTTGGAGAAGAGGAGGATGGAGAATGTCTCCTCACACAAACATTTCATCCTCAATGGCTTCAATGAACTCGGAGCACTGAGGCCCGTCCTCTTCATCCCTTTTTTCATCATGTTCATCGTGTCGCTGTCGGCCAACTCCCTGCTGCTGTACGTCATCATTTCACAGAGAAGCCTCCACTCACCGATGTACATCCTCATCGCCGGCATGGCCTGTGTGGACATGAGCCTCCCGCTGTTCTTCGTCCCCAACATGCTGCTGAGCTTCCTGTTTGACTGGAGGGGAATCTCCCTGACTGGCTGCCTGGTTCAGATGC
>JBAJHX010000049.1:2459377-2470539 GCA_037176925.1 Amniataba percoides | reverse complement strand
TTAAAACTATCTGGTTCAAAACAACAACAATAATAATAATAATAATAATAATGATAATAATAATACTGAAAAAAGTCACAGTGGCGGCAGCAGGCTGCTTTACGAAAGCCTGATGGATTAGTCTGAATTTGTTTTGTGCTCTCAATCGTTTTGTTGTTAATGAACTTCCATATTTATTTACTTCAAGTAAAGTCTGAAAGCAAATATTTGGTGTTTAAATGCAGCTTCCCTCTAATTCACTTAATCTCTATGAAAATACTTTTGTAGGTTTACAGTCTGAAAATCAACCACGCTGACAGAAAAATAATTACCCATCATGCTCTCTGCTGTATGATGATGAAAAACACAGAAAGCCACAGTTCAAACTGAAACTAAATACTTACCTCTATTTTTTAAAGAATATATTTATATTCATAGCTTAGAGAACTTTATCAACAACACACAGTTTAGCAGCAGCTGTTCTGATTCGTCTACGAGCGTGACAGGATGTGATGTCATCAACAGGAAATGGGCTGAAGGGGAGCAGGTGTGTGGGGGGCGGAGCTAAACGCAGCGGCGGATCAGGTTGTTCCTCTCGGGCTCCAGGAACTCGTCCACCAGAGCGGCGGTGATTTTTCTGAGCTCGTCCTCCAGAGCGCACGCCTCGCTGCAACAGAGACATGGATGATGTCATGGAGGTGATGATGTCATTTAAGAGGGCGGAGCCACGGTAACGAAGAAGTGACGTCATCATCACATCGTCATTAAGAAACAACTTGAGCACCGAAACTTCTCATTTTCCATTTAATTGGAGATGTTTATAGTTTATTAATTGAAAGTTTGTTTAGTAAAAAGAAAATTGTTCTCAGCTGGAGAGGCTGAATAATAACAACAATATAAATATTATTTATTCATTCAAATGATCTTCCAAGCAATTGTTGTCTACCATATATGTTCATTATTTAATTCAAAATGTGGTGCAAAATTAACTTCTGCTAACAAGTGAGAAATCATAAAGTGACATCTGATGTGCAGATTTGAAGGATCAGTAATGAAAACTGCTGTTTAGAGAGCATAAAAGTGAAGCAGGTTTTGTGTGTTCGGTCACTTTTTACTTTCAGTTTGTTGGGATCTTTGTCTTTTTCAGGAGAAATCCTGTAACGCTCCTCAAAAGGCTTCCCTGTTAAAGGCTCAAAAGAGAAATCTGATGACTTACAAGATGGAAAATATGAGAAAAAAAAAGCATCTTTCTGTCTTTATTTTGTTTTTCTATCATAAAGCTGCAGAGTTTTACCTCCTGAAGTCTGACTAAGACACTCATGTTCAGTGTTCACCTGCTGAGCTACGAGAGTCACACCTGAGCTGGTTTAAATGAAGCTCGTTGCGTTGCAGTCGGCTCACCTGTTCCCCGGCGCGGCGCAGTACTCGGTGTAGTATTTGATTTTGGGTTCGGTGCCGCTCGTTCTCAGCGTGGCCACGACGCCGTTCTGCAGAGTGAAGGTGATCATCTGACTGCTCCTCGTCACAGGAAGGACCTGTGGGAAAGTTTTACTATTTAATACTATTTCATAGTAGTTTTTCACTCTTAATTTCATTTTCATCCGACTTTAGACTTCGACTCGGCTCCATTCGTCTCACAGCTGTAGTTACTTTTGATATTTTATCCCTTTAAAAGAGAGACGATGACGTCTTACTGATCTGAGGTCCGGCTGGCTGCTGTCGTGTCCCGTCGTAACGTCTCTGACGTGGACGATCTGGACGCCGCCGCACGTCTTCGGGTACGAACCTTCGCCGTCAAAGTTTCTGATCCGGCTGAAGATCTTCTGGATGGTGGGGGGGTCTTTACAGATGACGTACGAGGTTTTGGACATGTGATAACCGTACCTGCAGACAGGAAGTCGCAACAGAAAGAACTGTCAAAATAAGAGAAAACACATCCTGCTTCTTAGCATCAAGAAAATTTGAAAAAAGAAAAAAAACAACAACTAAAAAAGGAATATTTGAGAACAGAAAAATAAAATAAACAAATCATTTGCACATGACAAACTGAAGGAGAGATGTGGAAACAAGATGTTTGCTGCCCTCTAGTGGTACAACTCAAGATGTACAAGCTGAACCTTTTTATTTTTGTAAATTTGAGATTTAAGGAAGATATTAAAAATCTAATTAAGCTTAATGAAACTCAGCCTGAAGTTTGCTTAGTTGGTGTGTATTTACTTATTAATTACATATAAGACAGATGAAATGTTCATTACTCTGAACATCAGATGGATTATTTCATATGTGACTTTGGAGATGAATAAATTTACTGGGTTTTCACATCACTTCATGTTCCAGGTGTTTTTTAAATAACTGCCTCTTGAACAGTATGAAGGTCAGCAGGAGTCAGAATTTAATAGTTTTTAACTAGTGTGAAAAAATGACTTTATTTATACTTACTTATACTCATGCATTATTTATATTGTTGGTATTTTAACATAATGATGACCAAACATGATGATGTTATAAACCATGATGCGCTGCTGCAGATAAAAGTAGTGTAGAAACGAAGGAGTGACTCTCTGCTGGGACACGTGAACTCACGTCTGGTAGATGTTGTGGAGTTGTTGGTTCAGACTGAGGCTCTTTTTCTGGAGATAAGCAGCCATTTCAGCCACGACCACCGCCGAGCTCACGCCATCTTTCTCAGGGACCAAACTACCACACAGAAAACCTGAAAACATTAAAAAAACAAAACACAAATCACTCTTTTCAGCATTAAAAGCTTTAGGTTTTATGTGACAGAAACACTGAGAGCCAATCAGCTCGACTGAGACTATCTTTTAGTAAAATATTGAAAAAAAAAAACTTGTTTACCGATCGACTCCTCGAAGGAAAATATGACTGTGTTTCCTGTTTTGGAGAGTTCGTGTATTCTGTTTCCGATCCATTTAAACCCGGGAAGTGTTTCCTGTTGAGCAGAAAGATGGACTATCATCATCATCTTCATCCTCACTAACACTTTAACATCATCATGAGTCATTTTAACGGTTATGTTTCTTCATTATTTGATTGATTTAAACCCTCGGACCTCGAAGTGGAAGCCCTCGATGCGAGCGAAGGCCTGCAGGATATTGGAGGAAACGGTGGTGGCCAACATGTAAACCTTCTCAGAGTCTGCAGGATCTGGATGAGCCTCCTTCCAGTTAAAGAACATCCACCAACCCAAGAGAGCCGCCAGCTCGTTACCCGTGAACACTTTCCAGCCGCACCTGTGGGGCAAAAAGATGCAGGTAAACTACAGCTGCTGCTCTTTGTGTTGTTTAACTGACTTTGAGCCTTTGAGCAAACGTTACCCGTCAGACTTCTCCGCCACAGCCAATCGGTCGGCGTCAGGATCCGTCGCCAGAACGACCCGAGCGTTTTCTTTCTCTGCCAGACGAAGAGAAAGTTCCTGCAGAACACAGGAAAAAAGTGATTACTGAAACAACAATAATAAAACACAGAATATAAGAAATCTCTGGAGGAGTTGGGATCTGCGTCTCACCAGGACCGACTCTCCCTCCTCCGGGTTGGGGCAGCGGACGGAGGAGAAGTTCGGGTCGGGGTCTTTCTGCTCGGGGACGGGGATCGGCGGAGCGAAGCCGAACGTTTTGAACGCCTGCTGGACGAAATCATGGCCGACACCGTGGAACGACGAGTGGACAAACTTCAACGGGCAACTTCTGTTCAGATCCCTGAAAAACACGAGAGACAGTCAGACGCCTCGTTTTACGGGATGAAGCTGCAGGAGCACCGAGTGCCTTCAAAGTACGTGCAGCATCTCCAAAACAGACAGAAGTGGAAGCCTGGGGTGTTAAAATGTCTTTTACAGAGGAGGTTTGAGGTCCAGGGTCTAGCTGCAATTGTCTGTGGACTACCGTATTTTCCGGACTATCAGGCGCACTTAAAATCCTTTAGTCCTTATACCCCCCAAAATACAGTAGTTGTGGAGTTGTTTGGACTAAGTCTGAGGTCTGAGGACTCACTTTGTCCTCCTCTTACCTGTGGAAGCAGAGGGAGCCGAGTTCGTCCATGTAGCAGCCGTTGATCTGCGTCAGGGGGTCGGTCCTCAGAGAGCAGCTCTCCACCAGCTCCTCCTCCCAGCAGGAGTCGCTCCACGGCTCCAGCTGCTCCTCGATGCTCCGCAGGATCTCCTTGTCGTGAGGCGAGGAGATCTGAGCGCCGTTACACCAGTAAACCTGCAGAGGGCAGCGCAGATGAGACCTCGTTCTGACCGTCACAGGAAGAAACGTGAAGGATTGAAGGACTTTATTTGCATCTGTATTCAGAGTTGGAAACATCTCAGCAGAAGGTCCAGCTCAGCATAAATATTATCAACAAGAAGACAAAGTTTCATCTCTAAAAAAAGTCACGTTTACTTTCAGAAGCAGTGTTGAACATCGGCCTGCCGGTTTCTGACCTTGTATCCGTTGTCTTCTTTAGGATTGTGTGACGCAGTGATCATCACTCCGGCTGCTGCACCCAGCTTCTTCACAGCATACGGCTGAAACAGATACGACTGTTTAAAAACGCAGTAACTCCACCCTGCTGGTGATTCTGCTTCATCGGCTACAACAGGAAGTGACGTGTTAGCGTTTCCTCACCACATACGGCGTTGGGACAAAGGTAGAGAAAAGGTGAACAGGAATGTCTCTGCTGAGCATCACGGCAGCCGTCAGCTTCGCCAACCTGAAACACACAAACAGTAAAAGCATTTTAATGGATTTAAATTAAATCTCTCTGTTGTTGTTATCGTATTTATTACTTGATGAAAATGTTATCGTGTGTTGAAAGTTACCGCTCGCTGCTGCAGCCGCTCTCCTCCTGTCCTCGGGTGTCGAAACCAACCACCACTCCCCGACTGCTGAAGTCAGCGAAATACCTGCACAGGTACGAACACAAACCCTAAAAACAGACAGACACAAACATAATGACACTGTTTTCATATTTTACTTTGTCCCAGCAAATGATGTCATTTTCACAACAATAAAAAACAACATATTAGAGTGTAGTTTCTTTCATAAAAACTGAAAGATGTTCAGGTTTTAAACAGTCTGTGTGTCGGTGTCGTGAACCCGTCTGACCTGAGTGGACTGGATGACGGTGAGGTCGTTGATCCGGTTGAATCCGGCTCCCATCGGCGCTCTGAGTCCGGCCGTGCCGAAGCTCATCCTGCTGCAGAGTCTCATCCTCAAGTCGTCCAGACGGCCGGCGGCCACCAGAGACTCCACCTGAGCCCGAGTGCACCGGTTCTGCACGGCAGGACAGAAACCATCACAGCCTGAAAATCCTCTTCTGAGCCAAAAAACACTGTTACAACTCATCAATGAGCCTCACTGCTGTCCCTTCATCATCATCATCATCATCACACACACACACACTGCCACAAACACTCTTTAGCACCAAATGTGGATTCATCCGCTGCTAAAAATAGTCCCTGACAAAAACACCATTTCCTCCTGTTGTGAGCTGTTTCAAATGAATAAAATATAAACTATTATTTAAATACTGAGACTTCTTGAAAAATGAAACTACTTATTTGTGTTTTTAAGAGATTTACATCTTCACCGGGAACCAATCAGCTGAAAGACACAAACATTTAATGTGATGACAAAAGGAAAACTTTTGAGGAACAGCAGATTCATACGCTATTTACACTAATGAGTGTATATATTCATATCTTTATTTCAAATGCAAAATGAAGTCAAATACACTTTAAACTTTATTATCAACAACAGCAACATATTTAAGTTGACATACGAAATTAATTCAATATTAATAAATGAGGTGGTGTTGTGTCAGTTAATCAATAGAAAACTCATTAAGAACTAGTTATTAGTAATAATTCATGAAATAGTTTCAGCTTAGAAACCCTAAATTTAAATCAATAACGGGTCACATTTTAATGAAAACTAAGTTATTATTGAATCAGACAGTTTTATATGAGTTCTGGAGAACAGATCAGACTGTAAATATCGATAAATAACTGATCAATAATAATAAATGAAATAAATAAATTGCACAGCCTGCTGTTGGTCTGAGTGAATCTTTTCCAGGCTGCTGACATTTACAGTGGAGGTCAAAAACATTAATGGCAGCTGTGACCTTTTAAAACTACACAGCTCCGAGGTCACAGAGTGTGTGTGTGTGTGTGTATGTGTGTGTGTGTGTGTGTGTGTGTGTGCGATACATACTAACACACACATACATGTAAGAACACGTCTACATGTGAACAGCTTTTCATATTTTCATGTCGTCCTCACTGCAACACTAAAACTCTTTTCTCAGTCTTTTAGTTTAACAGATATCTCGCACCGTCGGCGCCACCATGTGGTGACGTTTGTGTTTCTGTTGTCATGACGACTGCATCTCACCTGTGATCTGACACCTGGACGGTGACATCACATTTACCTTCACCTGCTGTTAATATGCAGAACTCGATCCCACACAACAAAAATAAACCGTCTCTGGTCTGGAGATTTGGTGTCTGATAGAAAACTGAACTTTTTATTTCACATTTAAAATCTGGGCCACAGTTTATAAACATATAAAATATATTTTTTTGAGTTTCATTGAACTTGTTCCTCCTGTTTGGCGATGAAAGTTTAATTTCTCATTCATGAACACGTCACCTGTCAGCCAACCACAGAGGACAGGAGGACGTTCATTCATGAAACGTGACCTCACTGTGACGTCATCACGATGTCACTGCGACGTCATCGTGATGTCACTGCTCCTCACAGCAGCTTTGTTAAAAACTGAAACTTTTAGTGCCATTTAGGAGACTTTAAACCCCCGGTGGCCTCATTTCACTGCATTAGATGGCTGTAATGGTTTGTTTACTGGATTATCTAAAAAAAACTTTTTAAATCTGCAGCTTTGTTCAGAAACAGCTGCAGGATCCTGACAGAGGAAGTCATCACTTCACTAACTTGCATGAAAACTATGTCTTTATTTCCATTTATATATTTGCATGTATACTATTGTTTATATCGGTATTAGTTTAATCCATGTTCGTGTGAAAAAAAGTGTGGGATGTGAAGGCTGAATGTCACATGGCCGGCTGGTGGGTGTGAACATGATGTTTAGAAGAAAAAGACATAATAATGTGTAAAACATGAATAAAGGCTGGTAGTTGAATGAATATAAACATCATTGAGGAGGTGTTTCCACTGAGTGTGCAGGCCTTTGGAGCAGATCAGCTGAGTCATGCAGCCTTTAATCTCCTCATAACCTACAAAAACATCTCCATCATGATCCACGCTGAGGCCGGTGTGTGTGCCTGCCTGCCAGCCGGCCTGCAGGTCCGCACTGCGGGCAGCACACGCCCCTGACCCCGGGGACGCGCACCAGCCCACACGCATTCAGAACTCCCATTAAAGACCTGCTAATTTTAGATCTTCATGCCTATTCACTAAAACTTTTCACACTAAAAAGCAAGAGTTGGCAAGTAGTGTAAAGATGGTGGTTTAATAAGAAATTCCGCATACAGACTTATAACTCAGAAGCTTTATTTACTTAGTTTAATGTAATATTTAACAGCTGCTGGGCCAGCTATCCCTGCAGCCTCAGGCACGCTTCGTAGCTCTCAAAGTTTAGGTTTAACAAGTACAGTGCAAATTTTCGTACACAAACCCATGCCGATTTTACCAGAAGATCATAAATATATATAAGATTCAATATATAAACACCATGTTTCTTCATTTGTCTGCAAACTCGCCATGTGTTTCTTAAAATGGCATTTTTTTCAGGGAGGTTTGGTTCTCACCTTGTCCCAGCTAAGCCACTGTTGCACCGCTTTGTCCAGCTGCGGGTCTCCGGTGCTCTGCCACGTCGAGTTGGCGTTCAGGTCTCCGTTAACTCCGTTATCGTCCGCCATGCTGACAGACGGGCCGGTGAGCGCGCACACACCGGCGGCAGGGCGCCTCATCTGCCCGGGAGAGAAGCTTCTGGTAGCGGCTGTTAGCTGCCGCGGCGCCCGGAGCTCATCCCGGCTCGAGCTCAACCTCACACACGCTCACACACACACACACAGAGTTACACACATACACACCGTCACTGTAAAGTTACACGTTAGAAATCCAAGTTTATAATGAGGCCGGCAGGTTCACCTCAAAAAGCACAAAGAAGTTCCGGTGTCTCTAAAAATAAAATCAGCTTTGATATTAAAAACAAGTTCACACATATATTTTGAATGTTGGTGCAAAAAAAAAAATACAATAAAAAACAAAACAAACAAACAAAAAAAACAACATGAAAATCATATAAAAAATAAAAAATAAATAAAAATAATATAAGTAATGATACTATATATAATAAAAATAAAATAATATTAAACATATAATAAATATATAATGTAAAAAAATGTGGTATAAAATAGTAGAAACTTACCAAGAAGGTTTACAAATACAAGGAAAAATATAAAGATAATAAATAGAAAAATATTGCCACGGAGGTTTTTACATGTATATAATTTACACTTCTAACTTGTTGCTCTCACCCTCATATTTCTATATTTCAATAATTCTTGTAATATTGGTGCAAAAGAATATAAATATAGCAATATGAAATATAGAAATATGAGGGTGAGAGCAACAAGTTAGAAGTGTATATTATATATAAAAATAGACCATTTAAAATACTAAACATCTCAATTTATTTCATGCTGGAGTTAATTATGAGTTCATGTGAACATGCACAGTGTGACACATCATAATAAAAGAGCAGATAAAGAATCACAACAAAAAGCCATTATATTTGCATTTTTATTTAGACCGGGAATATCACTTGAAGCTAACATGATTCAGTTAACAAGTGTTTGTCTTTCATGTTTTGAAATGTGTGCTTAAATTTCATTTTCATTTTCACTTCCTGTCAGGTTTTATGGTGGCTCACAGTTGTTAGTGACTATTTTTGTTTTTGTCCACGTGGAGGCAGCACAACATCTGACATATTATCACCTTATTAAGTAGTTGATGCTAATTACAAGATAATAACTAATTATGAGATTAAAGTGTCTAATTGTTTTCTTTCTTTTGTGAATACAGTGTATCAAAAAAAAGAAAACAAAAATGTAAAAATGAGGTATTTTGGTTTTAGCAGTAGTGTCAAACACTTTATTTTAAAATAACATTCATTCACCCACTCAGGATGACGGATCTGAGGGGCTCATTATTTATTTCTAATTTGGTACAGGGAGTTTCTAGCAAGTAAAGAACCCATTGTGTTTTATGGTTTATTAAAGACCCTGAATTTCTGTTTTTGTCAAGGTGGAGTGACGGCTGGAATGATTTCTTGATGTTGCTCTCCCTGTTAAAAAGTGAATAAAACACTGTAAAATTCCTTTAAAACACAACATTTGGGATTCTTCTTGTGACATTTACCAGAATCCAACACTGAATCTGAACTGTAAATAAAAAAAAATGCAGAGCTGTTTTTGAAAGTAATTGTTAAGTGTTACAGAGGTAATAAAAGCCTTTTAGCTAACGTGTAAACACATCCCCCTTTCTTTTTGCCACAGAGATGAAACTGATATTAAAAAGTGTTCAAAGACAATGTTTGTCATGTTTTTGTCTTTAAAGTCAGTTTCTATGCTGATGATCCTCCACTGTCCTCATCAGTTTCGGGCATTTGTCCGTCCATCAGCTGACAGTTGAACTGATCTCTGAAGGCGTCCAGCAGGTGAGGGATGGTTTCCTCCACGCTGACGTCTCTCTGCAGCTCGGTGCTCAGTGACGTCACTCCTTTACCTTCGATGCCACACGGCACGATGTGGCCGAACCACGACATGTCGGTGTTACAGTTCAGAGCCAAACCGTGAGACGTGATGTAGCGACCGCAGTGGATTCCTTTAAAAACACAACAAAAAAACAACCTTCAAACTATTTTTTGTATAAATGATTTAATGATCAAATCAAGTTGAACTGAATGATTTGCAATAACTTTGTGAGTAAAGAAGGTTTATTAATCCGACTTGAAGACAAGGACAAAGAAGACGAAGTGAAAAGTTTAAGATGAGATGTTGTGTTGTCGTACCGACGGCGCAGATCTTGTTCTCTCCGACCCAAACTCCGGTGTGAGGAGAAGTCGACGCCTTGATGCCAAACCTGCTGCAGACGGAGATGATGGTCTTCTCCAGCTCGCAGACGTACCAGCGAACACTCTGCGAGATCAGATCAGACTTTCACACGTCTGCTCACATTCAGCTGCATCAAAACCAGAAAATCACTTCAGACCTTCTTGAAGCTGGTCAGGTTGAGGACCGGGTAGCAGACCAGCTGTCCCGGCCCGTGGAAGGTGATGAGTCCTCCTCGGTTGGTGCGGTGGACGTCGGCTCCCAGCAGGCGGAGTTGGTCCAGAAGGGGGGCCGGGTAAGGTTTGTGGCGGATCCCGGTGGTGTAGACCGGCGGGTGCTGACACAGCAGCAGAGCGTGAGCCAGACCGGACCGGTGCCGGTTCACGTAGAACTGCTGCAGCCGAAGAGCCTCCTGGTAGGAGACCGTGCCCAGACGGACCACCTCCACCGCCGGCCTGCTGCCTTGCATCCTGGACTGGGACCAGACCAGGAGACCAGCACTGAAACAGGAAGCAGGTGTGTTAACGTGAGTTTAATGACCAAAGTGTGGCTGCTGGTCCTTTGTGAATGAAAAGATCTCAACTATGAACTCCGAAGATTTATCACAGATTTGAAAAATTTTATATTTTTATTTCTCCTTGTTGGGTACAAATTCAGGGCTGCATCACAAATCTGGGAACATTACGTGTATAATAAAATGAAGGTATTTTAACTGAAAAGATACACAATATACAAAACAGCATTAAAGACATTGATTGATTTTATGTTATTTTATGTAAAGATGTACCTTTAAAAAAGTGCAGAGAATAAAAAAAAACTTTTTTTATATAGCACCTTTCAAAAAATAAAAGCATTCCACACAAGAAAATAAAAAATAGCAAAAAAAAATACATATACACACACACAAATAAAACAAGAGCTGATGATTGAATAATTGATGCCTTAATTGCCACCAAGTCAAACAGCATTAAAGACATTCATGAATTTCCAACTTAACCTTTTTTTTGTGTTATTTGCTCAGTTTTATGATTTTTACGTCTACAAGCTGCAGATAATCATTCAAAATACTTGAATTTACAATGAATCA
>JBAJHX010000049.1:2442654-2456117 GCA_037176925.1 Amniataba percoides | reverse complement strand
CTGATAAACTCTTTAGATAAGGTTTCTCCCTGAAGTGCAAACATTTTGAATTCCTGTGGAGTTTTTGCCACAAGAGGAAGTTGGATCTGTGCTCCTGATGCAGGGAGGAAATCACAGTCCACAAAAGAGGGAAATGAATTTTTTAAAAAAAGAAAACAAGACAAGCTGTTCTGTCAAGGTGCAAAACTTAAAAAGTTTTTATTCGAGTGGCTACACGATCAGATGTGTTTCAAGGCTTCAGTTTGTGGCACCAAGAGCACATTTTGGATTTTTCTATTGATCTTGTAGCTACATGACAGCTAAAAATCAAGTTTGTCTTTATGTTTTCTTGTTTTTTAAACTTCTGTCCTCTCTCGTTGTCAGGTTGGTATCAGTCACAGCTACACAGCAGGAATCCTCCTCTCGTCGGAGAACAGTCGCTCCGTCTCGGCTCCGATCACCGCTCCCGACCGCAGGCTCACCTGGCGAGCTGTCATCTCATCTTCGTCGTCGTCGACTCCTCTGGGCCTCCCTCCGCCTCGGCCCGAGCGCTCCATCAGCCCCGAGAGCAACGACAGCATCTCCGAAGAGCTCAACCACTTCAAACCCATCGTCTGCTCGCCGTGCACGCCGCCCAAACGCCTGCCGGACGGCCGTCTGATGGAGCCCACCATCGTGAAGTCCACGCCCAGGAACCTGACCCGCGGCCTGCAGAAGGCCACCACCTACGAGGCCAGTCCTGCCGTCCTGCAGAAGTGGAGGCAGATCGAACTCGACCGTCAGAGCCTCAAAGTGAACTCCAAGGCGACGCTGACGAGCCCCGTCAACGAGCTCCACAACAAGACCGGCGGGCTGGAGGACGGCGGGGGCAACACCACAAAGACTAACCAGTCCTCGGCAGGACGGGACGGAGACGGCGTTACGGCCGCCAACAAGAGGAGGCTGCTGTTCGACCCGCCAGCCGCAGACACGGACACCTTCCAGAAACAGTCTGTAAAGATCCGGGTCCCCGCGATCCGCTACAGCAGCGAGGCGGCTTTCAGAGGAAGTTCAGACTTTGAGCCGACAGTCGGCACTCCTGAATCCTGCAGCGGGGGGGCGCTTTTTAGTCGGAAACAGTCGTTCTCGCCGTACACTAAGAACTCCGGTTTCCAGTCGTGTAAATTAGTGCCAAAGGACTCTCAGAGTCCAAGGAAGGAGTCTGACAGCAGCCTCCACAACCAGTCTACCTCAAGGAGGGGCAAGAAGAGGGAACAGAAGACCAAACACTTGGACTCGGAGCGGGACTCGGACGTAAAGAGGAGCCGGTCGGTCAGTCAGGAGGCCTTCGACGAGCGGTACATCTGTCAGATCCAGCAGGAGCGTCAGGACCGAGCGCTGGCCCTGAAGCTGCAGAGACAGTTCGACCTGGAGAACCAGACCGTCAACCGCAGGAGGAGCCCCGACACGTACTTCCTGCGGTCCTGGATGTCCAATCAGAACCGACGGAGACGCGGCCTGAGGAGATCCCGACGGATCAACAAGAAGCACTAAAGAGGAGTCGCCTGCTGACTCAGCACAAAGACAGACAGGAAGAGTTCATATATGCAAAGTGACGACTGGTGAAGGTTTACGAATGTTTTTGCTTTAAACTTTAAACTCAGTCGGTAAAATGCTGTCGAGGAAAATGTCATAAATCTTGAAACTGAACATTTCTTCCAAACATTGTCTGATTTTCACGTCTTTTCACCAGCAAATCACCAAAACTGAATGATGAGAGCTGCAGTCTGAATTAGTAAAATCATCACATCTCTGGAGGACGATGCGACAAAACAGACACTTTTTTCTAAACTTTTAAGAGACAAAATAACGAATCAACCAATTAAATAAAACCATAAATGATTTATGAGTCCACATAAACTGGGAGAAAACCGGATTAACCTGAGGCCTGTCGCTGAATCTGTTGCAGTAACACTTCCCGGCTTCAGGTTTCCTGTGTGTCTTTTAATTCAGCTTTCCTGTTTTAATTAGGGAACGTTCACAGTGAGAGCAAACTAAAGTAAAGTTCTTGAAGTGAGATGTTGGCAGTGGACAGTTTTAAAGGAGGTGTTCCTATTTTGAAATGGACATTTTCTTGATATTTTCAACAAACAAACAGTGAATTTACAGATTTCGTGTGCTGCTGTTTGTTGAATTAAAGATCAGCGCACTGAGCGACGCCGTCGTTACTGCTGAAATAGTCGATAAAGTTAGATTATTCAGCCTGCTGGAAAATGTTCTGTGGCCCATCGAAGAGGCGCTGCTGTAAAACCACGGCATGACAAATAAGACCCCTCCTTAGTTTACTGTTACACCCCCATCACACACACTAATGGTGTGTTTACATTCAGTTAGCCGGTCGTGGGCTTGGTTAAACATCACGAGAAACCTGGTGGGTCAGACTCGCCTGGAGATCACCAGTTTCTCCTTCAGGTAAAAAGAAAATCTTCTTCTTCTAATCTAGTTTTTTGACGGCAAGCAGGATTAAATGATCCTGAAACTAAAGTCACCTCGGAAAGTCCAAATGAGTCGGTTTTAAGACAGAAATCTGATAACTGGTTCATCTTGTGGAGCAGTATTTAAACTCTAAACAAGAGCAGCCAAAGACAAATGAGCAGTTAATTCAATTACAGAGACTAATTGACACACAGTGAACCTGAGAGGCCTCTGGAGATCTGCGGCTTCAGGTCCTTCTGGTGCAGTCGCTCCCTCGCTTGGTGATTCAGTTTTACACGAGAGAATAAAACATAAAAGTGGTCGAATCCTCCCGACAGACATCTTTTCGTCATGTTGTGCTTTAATGGTAATTTGGACCGAATGTGACTGCTGGAGACACCAGCAGGAGTCCATCATGTGTTCGGACTCTGAAAACTGCTGAGGCCTTTTCCTGCTTCTCCTCCAGTATTTCGTGTTTTTGCGTCCTTCAGATGAAAAACGCTCGATAAGTGAACTTCTCCTGAACTTTGTGTCCGTCTGAGCAGCCGACAGTCTTCCAGTCTGAGCGTTTGTTCTTTATGTGTCGACCCCTGAACGTGTTGAAGCTCTGGATGGACTTTCCTCCATGACCGCTGAGGCTCATGGGTACTGTAGTCTGAAGAGCCGTCCCACAGACTTTCTACCTGAAGACCAGAACGGACCTGGACAGTCTGGATCAGGACTTTTTAGGATCAGGAATTTTATTAGTGTCCGGGGTCCAAATTTAAAGAGACAGCTTGGCCTGAAAAAGAAGGACGAGTCAGTGTTTGATTTTAAACTTTGACAGAAGAAGCTGTGTTCACATTATCTGATCAGATGTTTTTTTTTTTTTACCTTAAAACCTTAAACTTTCTGGATCAGGACCTCCAGGATTCAGCAGATTCACAATTTCAAATGTTTAGACAGTAAAACAACCTGAGATGAATGCACACGAGAAATAAACGTGAAAATATAAAAAAAGGCAATAACGAATAAAACAGATGGAAACGAACATTAATTTAAGAACATAAATGATTAAATCAGATTAGAGACTTTGAGCTGCTCTCAGATCAGTTCGGCAGCGTCACATTTACACTTACAAGTATTAATGATGTAAATGTACACTACATGGAAATTCAAAAAGTTTAATCAGCAAACTTATTCTGATTATTATGAATGAAACTGACAGCAGCATTTCTGTTTGAACAACTTTAAATCTGATAATTGGATCCTAAAAACTTTTATTTTCAGTGCACTGAGAATATTTCAACCTGTTTTCTTAATTTGGATATAAAGATCTTAAGATTTGATCAGAACAAGTAGACCTCTGAAACAAGTTGATTAATTAGAGGCTGAAATATTTCTTCTACATTGCTGGATTTAATTTTAATTCTGTAAAAGAAATGAAAGTTTAGGGCTTCATTTTCAGATTAAAATCAACTGATAATTTGTTTTTTATTGATCATGATGATTTAGAAGCAAACTAATCAAGAAAACACAAGATAAAAAGTGAAATATTTCTCTCTGAAGTGTCGGATTATAAAGTATTATGAAATGGAAAGTACAGGCACCTTCAGTTGCTGTAAATGTAATTTGTTCCACTTTAATGTGAATACGCCTTCAGCTGTAAACCATCACTTCACATTCCTGCAGTTTTCAGATTAATTTCCTTCCTGCAGCTGCTGTTCTCAGACCAGTTTAGTCAAAAGTTATTTAATCATGTTGTGAGTCATTATAAAGAGCATTTCTTTTGATTTGTTGATTTGTGGGCAGACACCTGCAGTTGAGTCGTGTATTTGAGTGGGATGAGTGTTAATTATTATTATTATTATTATTATTATTATTATTATTATTATTATTATTATTATTGTTATTATTGTTATTATTATCGTGTGTTATGGAAATGTTTCTCTTCAGAGACTGAAGGGCTTTTTTTACTGACGCCACATGAGCTTTACTCTCTACAACACTGATATGCACATTTTATAAAGTTGTACTAAAGCTTTCACCCTTCAGTCAATGCAGTCTGACAGCAGAGCGTTCAGGTGGGGGGGCGGGGGGGTTTGTTTTAATGCTGAGTGCCAAATGATCAGAGACTGTCTGATGTCAATAATTCAGTGGTTTTGTATGAGAGCAAATCTGTGGCTGCTGAAACACGACCTGATACGAGTCAACTGGAGTCCTGTTGTCCTTTTTTATAGAGTCTGTGTTTGTTTTACTTTCAGGAATCACAGCTTTTATTTACTCTGGACATTTATACACAAACATTCAGATTTCAGATCATGAAGTACAAGTACAGAGACTCAAGTTAGTACTAATCCTCAGATATTATGACATTATGACATTAAAAATAGAAAAAAAACTATATATATACACTAGGATAGAAAATAACTCAGCACACTAAAATAAAACACCAGAATATTGAATACAATATAAAAAATACAAGTACTGTTAATACAGGTGTGCTAAAGTGATACAGGAGGGTATAAAAGGTGGTGATAAGAAACTAAAGAATATATAGAGATAATATAAAGATGATAACGAAATAGACAAACACATTAAAAATGTTGTAAACAGGTGAGAAGTTAATTAACAGGTATGAGGACGATTGTTTTTATTTTCTCTTTTGTTTTGTGCATTTTTTTATTTGTGTGCGTGGTGACGTTTAACGTACGGAATCTGTGACGGCACACGTCCGCCGCCCGTTCAAACGTCGATGGCAGCCAATCAGAAGCGTCCAGGTCACAGGCTCCGTACGTGTAGCGGAAGAGAAGATGGCTGCTGCGGCGAGGAACGGGAAGAGCGGTCTGCTGGAGAAAGTGAGAAATAAACTTATTATCTTCAGTCGCCTGTAATAAGAGCTGACATGTTTTATTGATTATTGGAGTCAGACTACAGCAGAGCTAATCTTTGTTCATCTGCGTCGCTGCAGCTGGGATGGAGCTAAGCTAACGTTAGCAAGCTATCACACTTTCATAACATAAATAAAAACAAAGACATTGTTGTTGTTGTTTATTTAGTGCAGCTTTGTTTGTGTCTGTGCTCTGTAACGGTGTGTGTTCAAAGTGCTGCGGCTGCTTCAGTTCACTGTTTCCGGCTGCTCCAGAAAGCAGCTGCTCAATGTGCTGCACCAAACTCCATTAAAGAAACTCTCGATTTAACTTCATCTGAAGTGTAAAGTAACTTAACCCAGTCACCGATGGGTTTAATCTGTTTTTACTTTAAATTTAACAAAGAAAGAGCAACTCGGACCCTCAAAACGCCAATAATCTGTTTTTTGTAATATAGGATCCAAAGGATGTTGAAAATTCACGTTGTTCGTTATCATTTTGATTTATTTCAAAAGTGTGCAGCTCCTCCAGTTATTCATTTAACATCTATTTAACATAAAGTCTGTCGTTTCTTTGAATAAGTAAATATAGATGTGTCTTGTGATCCACAGGAAACTTGCAGTTTCACTTTGTTCTTTTGGCAGCTGCTCAGCCTGCTGCACCAAACTCCATTTACAAAACCGTTAGTTTAATTTCATCTGCAGATTAAAGCCCCATAGTCCTTAATCACACAGTTCTGCAGTATTACTTAAGTAATACTAGTTTGTTTGCAACTATTTGTTTAATTGCTGTAGTTTTTGTTTTTATTTCATCTGCCTCTTATTGTTTTTTCTGTTACACAGAAATATTCAAAATTGTACTTCAGGAAAGGGTTTAATTTTTGATTTATCAGAGAAATTAAAGTTTAAGGTCTCAGTTTCAAACTAAAGTCACCTGTGAAGATGATTTTCATTGAATGTAGTGATTTAACAAAATAATGAAACAGGTGTCTTAAAAATACAAAATAAAAAGTACAGAGAAACTTTATAATTATCATTAATCTGGTAATATTTGCCTTTTAGTGGAGGATCGATGAGAAGCCAGTGAAAATTGATAAGTGGGACGGAGCTGCTGTGAAGAACTCTCTGGATGATGCTGCCAAGAAGGTCAATAATTATTCTTTTATTGTGAAAGGTCGTCACAATCTTTGTAGTTTGTTGATGCAAATGATGTGTTTGTCAGACTTAGACTTTAATAATCCGTCCGCCCCCTTCAGGTGCTGCTGGAAAAGTTCGGTTATGTGGAGAACTTCAGCCTGGTCGATGGACGTCTCTTCATCTGCACCGTTTCCTGTCTGTTCGCCATGTTGGCTCTGGTCTGGGACTTCCTGCACCCCTTCCCAGAGTCCAGACCTGTCCTCGCCTGCTGCGTCATCTCATATCCTTCGACAAACTTCTGTGAGATTATTGATCCACTGATCAGTTTAGCAGTGTTTCAGACAGGAAGCTGATGAGTTTTTTTTTGTTTCTGTGATGGTTTATGTTCCCTGACTGTCCCCCTCTATCACGTACTTCATCATGATGGGCATCCTGACCTTGTACACCTCCTATAAAGAGAAGAACATCTTCCTGGTGGCTCTGCAGAAAGATCCAGCTGGGATGGATCCAGATCACGTCTGGCAGCTTTCCTCGTCCCTCAAACGGTCAGTCAGCATCCACCATGATCGACTCCTCTTTACTCTTTATTCTCATTATTAACCAGTGATGACGTGTTATCATGTCAGAACCACATGGATTTTCTTGGTGAATTGTTCAGCTCTAGTTAATAAAATGTTTCTTCAGTACAGTTATGACAGTATAATCAGTAAAGTAGAGTTAAAGTCATAAAGTAAAGTCTGTCTCAGTAACGTGTCCTCTGTGTCTGTTGCTCTGTTGTCTGTTCTCTCATTAGATAATTCTACCTCATCATTAATGTAAAAGCAGGATTTTATTTTTCTTTATTATTCTTTTAATTCAACAGTGAAAAATGTGATCATCTTAAACCTCCTCTGTTTCATCTCCTCTTTCTGATGCGTTTTTCAGGTTCGATGATCAGTACACGCTCAGAGTTTCCTTCACTGATGGAACTACGAAGAGCTGGAGGGAAGCCGAGTTCACCAAGTCTGTGTCGGTTTTCTTCGACGAGAACGGGACGCTGGTGATGGATCAGTTTGAGAAGTGTGTTTCGAAACTCCACGACACGCTGGCCACAGAGAAGAAGACCAAATAATGCGGAAAATGTTCATCAGTTTGTTGGATACTGAAGGAAGAGTCTGACCCGTCTGTGATTTTCTTCTTCCCACACAGTTTGTTGTTTTCTTTATAATTTTAAAAATCAACCTGCAGAGAGAGAATCCGTCACAGCTGCTCAAGCCTGATTTTATTTGTTTCGATGTAATTATCGTTTGTTAATGCAGCTGAGAGCAGAAACGGTAGAAAACTCTGCTGTTCTGAGAGTCGCCTGCTGAACAAGATGAAGGAGAGCCTCATCCTGTCGCCTCTGTCAGAGTTGGTTGTCATGGAGACGGTGGAGTTTAAAAAGCGTGTAGGTGATGGACTCTGAGACATGACAGACATGATAAACCGTCTCCATGACAACTGAGTAAACCGCACAGTGAGGCTGAAAGTCAGTAAGTCGATTCAAACTGCCCTTTTCAGATTTACAGTCTGAAAGTTGACAGATGTTTCTGTCTTGGATCCAAAATATAAATATGAATTATCTGTCAGTGTTGTTGGGCTGTTTGTGCTCTGTTTGCTGAAGTCGGTCTGTTACAGACTCCTTGAATTCCTGAACGTAAACTGAATTTGATCCTGTTTTTAGCCTCAGTGTGACATCGAGAGCTCAGCTGTGACAGATTCTCTCTTTCTGGTTAATTTTCATAGAATTGAACTGAAAACGACAAACTCTCTGAAAGGAAGGAAATCAGGTTTTCAGTCATTACTGAGAATCAAGCGGCTTCAGTCCGACTGTCAGTGTTCGGCCTCCTCACAGCTTTTACTCACAGTTAATATCAAAAACGGTTTCATCACAAGAGAATTGAGAGTTTACAGGAAAACAGAGACATAAGATATGACAACGTCCAGTTTTCTGCTCTGGAACAAGCATGAAATCATTTGACTTTTTTCACCTGAATTGTTTAATTTTATGTTTTTCAAGTTTAGTGTCGTTCTTTTGGCCTCAAATCCTTTTTTTATTTTTATTTTTGCTGACTTGTTTAAAAATTCATAAATCAGAGATTCAGTTTGAACACATTTAGAAGACAAATATGGATGTTCAGCAGCTCATTGGATTTTCTCTATTACCCATTTGACTGTTTAATAAGTATTAACGCTTATGAGCAGTGAAAGTGTTAATTTATGAGGATTCAGGTGTGTTCGTTTCCTAAAACATTTCAGCTCCACAAGAGTTCCTGTTGATCGCTTCTAAAAACAGAAAAATGAAGTTTTCTCTGAGTGGATTATTTAATTTATTCGTCTGGTGATTGAAATAATTCACAATTTAAAAAGTAATATAAAGGCTAATAAGACTCAGATGTGACCTCCAATCACAATGTGACGTGTCTCTGGTGGGCGGAGTCATGGGAGGGCAAACAGGCGAACACCTGTAAAGGTGAGAAGCAGCTGTTTGTCATCATCACCGGAGGAAACCTCAACGGCCGCCCTGACAGCCGCTGAGGTTTCTGTCAGAAAAGATGAGAATTAAGAATAAAAACATTTTGGGTCCACGAAGCTGCAGGTTTGTCTCTTAAAGTTTCTCCACTGATTGATTTAGTAGTTTTTGTTTTTGTGGCAGGAACATTTTTACATTCAGCGATGTTTGATTCAGGAGTTTGACATTAACAGCAGATCAGCATTATTAGCATTTCTCAGAGAATTTGGGATTTCTAATGATGAACAGACGGCAATGGTTTCCTCTTCAGCCTCCTCACAGACGGACATGTTGATGCCTTACAACAGGAAGTGGACTGAATGTCGACCAAACTTTAGTTTTGAATGTTTTTTATGGTTATTTTTTCTGAGCCTTACTCTCTGTAACCTCTGTCAGTGAAAACGTATGTGAACATATTAAAGATGGATATTGTTACCAAAAGACTTCAGAAATCCTGGGTGACTTTTTAAACGTGAAGAAACAGAAAATCTCACATATTCAGTTTCAGTGCTTTGAAATTACAAATAAATCAACCTTTATTTCTCTCTGCAGCAGCACCGTGCAGCCAGCAGGTGGAGCTGTTGTACTGATGCTCAGTGTGGTTTCATTCGATTAAAAGACAAAACAAGTAAGTTATAAAGATCAAAATCACAACAGGAATGAAAAACAGCAACAATGAGAGTAATGTGAGATTAATCCTTTTCTGCTTTATTGAATCTGATGATTTGACATTTCAGACAGAAGATCTATAAAGATCAGTTCTCTTTTGTGTTGTTAATTATAATAAATCAGTTTTTACATCAGAAGACTTCAAGCTGAACATTTTTGAGCTGAAACAAACATCCAGAGGATGTCAGACCTTTAAATCCAGTTTCAAAACCTTAAACATGAATCATGGACTCTAATCTTGTTTTTTTTAGTGTTTCTATGCATCATGTAAAACAGTTTGACTACTTCATGTATAACACATTTTATTTGCTATCTGCAGTCGCTCGTTAGTTTATTAAATTTAGTTTATATGCAAAATCTGGCTGAAAAATAGAATGACCATACTCGTATTTTTACAGTGTGATATTTCTTTTACTGAACTAATAAACTGAACACATGAACCACATTTTTTCTGATGATTGAATATCATAAACCTTCAGATTCATTATCATTCTTTAATCAGATTACTCCTGATTAAATAACAAATGTTTCAGCTTTGGTCTATATGAAATTTCAACAAATGCAGGTGTATTTTGGAAGGTTTTATTTGATAGTTCACCTATTTAGTCTGAGCACACCAAACACTGAAATTTTTTATTTTGTTCATTCATTTATTTATTTTTTTTTATTTTATTTATTAATTAAACAAATTCATGCACCAATAAGATACTTAATTTATTGAGAAAAAATCATTTAAATTAATTTAATTAACTAATTAATTAATTAATGTACAGATAATTTTTTTCAATTAAGTAAACTTTTCCACCAATCAGACGTCAAGGGCAGAGCCAGTCTGTGAGTGGGCGTGTCCTCCGAGGATGTGGGCGGGGTCGCTGTGGATGTGGGCGGGGTTATCTTGCAGGGCTGCAATGTGTCCTGAGCAGCATCAGATGTGTGTGTGAGGGGAGAAGAGCGTCACAGTGTTGCTGTCTCTCGGCCATGGCCTGTCTGATGGCCGCCTGGTCTGTCCACAACCCCACCGTCACCAACTCCATCATCATGGTGAGTACTGGCAACACACACACAACACACACTGAACACACACAACACACTGAACACACACTGAACACACACAACACACACTGGTCATTTAAATCTGGTCATTTAAATCTGGTTCAACTTAAAAACTTCAGATTTTTGAACATAAAACCAACCTCCCTCTATAAACTTTAATAAATCAATGAGATTTGTGAAGTTAAATCAGCAGATGTTCAGTTTCACATGAAGAACTTAAAGCTGCTCCACTTTGCTCCACAGTTAATGTAAAGCCACTTAAAGCTGCTCACGGAGGCTTGACTCAATTATAGAAAGTCAACAAAAAGCTGAATTTGACACTAATATTCATCGTGATTCATGTTTTTTTCACTGTTAGGAAAAAAAACAACAACCAGTGCTTCAGATTTCAGATGAACTAACTAATAGAAAGTAGAAAGAAAGAAACTAATAGACACTCGTCTCATGAATTCAAGCTCTGAAAAGTCTGAAAACAAAAAACACAATTGGGAAGATTTGCTGATTTTTCAAAGTTCCTTCATGAAATTTTACAGCAAAGAGAAAACTGTTGAGTATAAAAGAATCACAGGTGATTTCACACCAATAAAATAATTAATATTCTGTTTGTTGTAGAAATAAACATCTTTATTTTACACCATAATGACCTCTTTCAGTCTCAGATATCTTTCTTTGTATTGATGTTTGCTTTGAATATTTTACATTTCCAGTCTGATAGAGGTGTTAATATTTTGTTTGTGGTCACGGTTCGAAGGCGCTTTGGGGATTTTGGAGGTAAAGTTGTTAAAACTGTTGCAGCTCACAGAGAAGACCTGAAGTCAGACAGAAACGAGCAGAGAGACGACGTTTGATTCTTCCTGTGTTGATTTCTGGACGTGACTGTGATGTAGGATGAAGGATTGAGGTGATCCGGTGACCTGCGTGTCAATACTGTGGTTGGTTAGTATTGATGATGATGAAGATGAAGATGGTGGTTCTCTGCTGAATCACAGCAGCAGCCTGTTTGCTCTCGTCAGTCGGCGTAAATCCTCGGTGACTAAGCTCTTCTCTGTCCGACAGTTACCTCCTCCTCGTCTGTGGAGGCAGATTAATGCCCCACATGGAGCAGGATGCTCACACGCCGTCCCAAAAACCAGCGGTGGAAAGTAACTAAGTAAATTTCCTCAAGTACAGTTTTGAGGTACTTGTACTTTACTCGAGTATTTCCATTTTCTGCTACTTTATACTTTTACTTACTTATTTGAGAACTTTAGTCACTTTGCAGATTCAGTTGCAAATGTTTTTATATAAATACATACGTAAAGTAAGTTAATGCTAACTAATACTTCAGATTAATAATTAAACTATATAGCATATAAGTCACTAATGAACTCCACCTACTCAGACTGCAGCAGTAAAACAATGACTGTGCTAATGCATCAATGATTATAATCCAATAATAGAATAGTTATTATTCGGCACTCTCTTACTTTTGGTACTTTAAGTCTTTAAGTTTTAATGCCATTTGAATATAAACTTCTGAGAGCAACATGCACTGACAGTCCAAACATCCAGCAGACGTACTGACACACAGGACGTCTGTTATCTGAGCCAACAGCCCAACAGACGGTCTGTAAGTCCGATCAGCCGCTACGACACTGAGATCCAACAGGCTGATCTCACAGCGGTGTCCAAAAATCTGACGTACCTCTCTAAAATGTTGGACAACTTATTGTCTGTCATGTCTACTCAGGCGTGGACAAAATAATGTAAACACCACATGCACTTCAGCAGTAATCAGAGGAAACATAGAGACTAATAATAAAACAGATAAATAAGATTTCAGATCGCTGCATGATGATCTTTATTTGACTTACTGACACAGTGAAGTTCCAGTTTGAGCGACACACCTGAGTCAGCTTACACCTGAACACCACCTGCTGCTGAGGACAAACAGTTTAAAGTGCTCAAACACCTGTCACCGCAATACTCAGATTACTTTGTTCTGTTCTCATTTTAAACTGTTCATAGTATAAAACACATTTAGACATGCTGATCAAACTGATGGTTTTAAAATCTTCCTCCGTGTTTGGACTGATTTTCTTCCAGCTGTTGGCTTCATTTCTCCGACTTTCTGCAGAGATGATGTTCGATGATACTTTATTGTTCAGTTAAAGTTATTCTGCCATCACTATCAGACTGAAAGCTTTTTAATTAACAGATAAATCTTCTGTTGTTGGGGAGTCTTTGAATGCAGCGAATCATTTGGATGTTTTTGAATCTTTTTCTACTTTCCTTCCAGTTTTCTGCGTGTTGGGCAGGTTATTATTACACTTACACTAATTACAATATAATTTTATCATATAACACATTATTCTGAACGTCAAACTGACTTCATATCTTGTGAACAAAAACTGTATTAACACTGTCAGAGATGGTTTACAGCAGCTTCTTATAACAAAACTCTGTTTGATGGGAGGTAAAGATGATTTAAAGTTAACAATCTTTAATCCAGATTATAGAAATGTCCGTAACATGAGGGCTCTAATCTCCCCCCAGAACACGAATGGGCCCCCGGACCTGATGTTGGACCCCCGGACGGTGTGTGTTTGTATGGACGAGGTGGTCAGCAAGCGGCCGGCGGGCGGCCAGCAGACGCCGCTGCTGCAGGGTCACCTGAAGAAGGTGGACAACAACCTGACGGAGGCCCAGAGGTTCTCCTCGTTACCACGGAGACCGGCGGTCAACATCGAGTTCAAAGACGTCTCGTACTCCGTCAGAGAGGGACCCTGGTGGAGGAAGAAAGGTACTGAAACG
>JBAJHX010000049.1:2430002-2442554 GCA_037176925.1 Amniataba percoides | reverse complement strand
AGTACAGTGTGTGTTACAGCAGTACAGTGTGTGTTACAGCAGTACAGTGTGTGTTACAGCAGTACAGTGTGTGTTACAGCAGTACAGTGTGTGTTACTTCAGGGGAGGTTACTGTCGGTCAGAGAGGATTAAATCAGATTCGATCAGATTAAAGCTGATAATCTCATTAAAGCGTGTTCAGCCTCCATCAGCAGATAAACACTGCAGCGGTTACTGCAGGACATCCTCATCATCTTCATCATCAGCCAGTCTGGTTTCCATGGTAACCCAATTTTTATAATTGATGCAACGGCATTTTTCCAATTGAGTTTCTTTCCACAGAAAATATTTTTACAAAGCAGAACCGACGGAGCAGCTTTAAGTTTGATACTGTAAATATTTTGTTAGTCTTGTTACTCAGTTAGTATGGAATAATATAAAATGATGATTAATATTTATTCTTAAACAGACAGTAGAAACATTACTGGAAAGGACGAGGAGGTTTTTGGACTTTAGCTCGGGAGTCTGACTTTTTTCATTGTGTTTTTTTTCCCTTGTAAGATTCATATTTTCTTCTGTTTTGCTCGTGTGATCGTTTGGTTCCCAGCAGAGTCGGATGTTTCAGATTAGACAGGAGCCGTCTCACTTTCTGACTTTAATTTTGAAATAAATCTGAGTTTACCTTCACCAGGAGAAACTGATCTCAGAGCGGCGACGTCCTGGAGTTCAGGTGAGTTCAGGTTTGTGGGTGTTTCACTGATTTTGAGACTCAGGTGACACCGAACGGAGAGAAAGACGTCCAAACGGATCTGAAACCCGACTCGTGGACTCGAGGACAAAGAGCCGCTCTCAGACCGGCTGGGAACCTGCAGACTGATTGTTTCTGTTCTTTCTCAGGTTACAAAACTCTGCTCAAAGGGATCTCTGGGAAATTCACCAGCGGGGACCTGGTGGCCATCATGGGGCCCTCAGGAGCCGGAAAGTCCACCCTCATGAATATCCTGGCCGGGTACAGGTGGGAACAATTCAGAAGGAAACGTGCATCAGAGCTTTAATGTGAAAATCATGAAGAGGATGTGACACAAAGGAATCAGAGTGATGTTTGATTTATGATATTAATGAATGCACGCGTGTTTATTTAACTATAAATATAAGAAATAGCCTTCACAAAGTGACACTTTAACTGCAGGCAAAGTTAGAAACAGGATAGCTTCACTTTTGGAGACAGATAAACAGGAAGTAGATTTCATTATGACTTTGAAGTTGGTATGCAAATGTCTTCCTGAATTCCTTCTCACAACTAGTTGATCAAAATTAATCAGCTTTTACACAACTTTCAGGTATTTTACTGTTACAAGAGCTGAGATTTATTTTAAATAGGGTTTGTGCATTTTACTGTTTTATTCATATGCAGAAACCAGATTAATGTGTCAGTCTAACATGAGAAACATCTGCAGTAAAACTAAAGATACCTTAAGTAAAAATAAAAGTACCTCCTGTTAAACTTTTTCCTCATGGTGGCAGTAAAATATCTGTGCATGTCTCAGAAGGTGTTAGAGCGCCGCCTGCAGGCAGAAAACAGACGACAACCTGCAGAAACAGAACTGTGATGCTGACAAAGAAACTTTAAGAGTTAAAAAAAGTGTTTTAAAAAGAGCATCGTGTCCAGCGTCACTGTGTGTTTCTGCTCAGGGAGACGGGCATGAAGGGGGAGATCCTGATCAACGGGCAGCCCAGAGACCTGCGCTCCTTCAGGAAGGTTTCCTGTTACATCATGCAGGACGACATGCTGCTGCCTCACCTCACCGTGCAGGAGGCCATGATGGTACGCAGACCTGATCACATGATCACCTGCGTCCTGTAAAGTTTACTCTGCAGCAGTGAAGTCACGATTTACTCAAGTGCTGTACTTAAGTAAAACTCTGATACTTAAATGAGAGCTTTAATTTTATGTTAAGTTACTTTCTGCTTTTCATCTCAGAGGAAATATGAACATATAAAATACAACATGTTGTTATCCAATTAATTAACCCACTAACAGAACAGAAATTAGAACAATCAGCTGCAGCAGCACCACATTTAATGAATCTTACACGTTACTGCATCAGAAAAATCTACTTACTTATTCTACTTTTCTAATTTTACTCAGTCATATTTTGAATGCATGAATTAGATTTTTTAAGAGTTTTTTTGAATAGTTGTTTGGTGACGTTTACTGATATAAAATATATAAATACTTCTTCCACTATTTTATTAAATATTAAAAGTAAAATCTGTAAAGGTGTCAGATAAATGTAAAGTAAAAAGTGCAGTATTTCAGATGTCGTAGAGTAGAAGCAGGAAGTAAAAATACCTCAGACTTGTATTTAAATACAGTAAATGTGCTGGTTCAATTAGCATCGACTGAGAAATGTGAACTGATTTCTTCTCGTTGTAGTTTCTGCAGAACTGCTCAGCGTTTTATTTCCTGGTGTAGTTTTGTTTTATTTTGCTGGTTCAGGATTTTTCAGTATTCTTCACAGTGTGCTGGTTTGATGTGGACTCTGTGGTCCTGGTTCGGGGTCTGTCTGTGCTGCAGTGATGACTTTTGTCTCTGCAGGTTTCAGCCAACCTGAAGCTGCAGGAGAAGGTGGAGGCTCGCAGAGAGATGGTGAGTTTTCACCCCTGATTCTTCCTGCTTGTATCGATGTCAGAGTTTAAAGTTGTTTCTGGTCTCTGGTCGTTCAGGTCCGGGAGATCCTGATGGCTCTCGGCCTCCTGGAGTGCGCTAAAACCAGGACGTCTCACCTGTCGGGGGGTCAGAGGAAGCGACTGGCCATCGCGCTGGAGCTCGTCAATAATCCACCGGTCATGTTCTTCGATGAACCCACCAGGTCAGAAACATCACTGAACTGCTTTTGTTCATAAATCAGGTGATCAGAGCGTCTTTCTGCAGCCGGCAATGCCACGAGAGGAGTTTTACTTTTATTTGAAGTTTGTCACATCTTATTTATTCTCTTCCAATGTTGACTCAAGATAAAATGTGTTTCAGTCTTTATAAAACTCGTCAGCAGCAGAGCTTCTGTGGGTCTTTAAATGAAGCTTCAGACTGAATCAGCGTCTCTGTTGAGTGTTTGACTTTGTTTTTTCGTGTCTCTGTCGCAGCGGTTTGGACAGCTCGTCTTGTTTCCAGGTGGTGTCTCTGCTGAAAGCTCTGGCTCAGGGAGGACGGACCGTCATCTGCACCATCCACCAACCCAGCGCCAAACTGTTCGAGCTGTTCGACAAGGTGACACTACATTACCCAGCATGCACCCCACTGATTTAATATTTAACAAAACAACAATGATAATGATAATAAAGTGTTTGGTCTGCAGAGAAAGTTCATCTTCATCGTTTTTTTGGTTTTAAATCTGTCGTTCTTGTTTCAGCTGTACGTCCTCAGTCAGGGTCAGTGCATCTACAGAGGCAAAGTCTCCAGTTTGGTTCCCTACCTGAGAGACCTCGGACTGAACTGCCCCACATACCACAACCCCGCTGACTTCGGTAAGAAACCGCTCGTGTTTCCGACTGTTTAGATCTGTGTTAGATGTGTAATTTGATGCAAACAATCTTCACAGTTTCTTTATATCAGAAGTGAAAAGTGACTAAATACTGAAAACTGTCTTTAAATACTGAAAACAAGTCTTTACATTCATCAGGAACATGTTTTCTTGTTGATGTTTTTTGGGCTTCAGTTTTTCACATTTATCTGCTGGAGGAGGAAAGTTTTACAGTTTCACCTAAAATCTCAGAGACTTTTCAGTGAAAATGTCACGTCAGCAGTTAAACTTTAGAAATCAACAACATTAATTTTTTAAATGAGGGAAATGGAGTTTATTTGAAATAATTTGTAATTTGTAAATAACCTGTTTTATGGGGAGATTAAGTACCATTTTGGGTACTTTATGTACTTTTTATTATTATATTATATTATTATTATTATATTTATGTTAAAATGAGTAAAATAACACTCACACACAAACTTTTAGTTCATCAGAAACATGAACTGAAGCTGTCCGACAAATGTAGACGAGCAGATGACACATATAAAGATAGTTTAAATATTAAAATGGAAGTACTGAGGTAAAGTGCTGCAGCATTGTGCAGAGTAAACGTCCTGCGTTGTGTCCTCAGTGATGGAGGTGGCGTCCGGAGAGTACGGGGATCAGATGGTCCGACTGGTGAAAGCCGTCCAGGACAGGAAGTGTGAGAAGGATTATCAGACCGAACTGAACGGAGACACGAATCTCCACCCGCTCCTGTGGCAGCGCACGGAGGAGGTGAAAAACAAACGCACAGGAACAACTCAGAAAACTTCACTGTGTCACAGCCAGTCCACCTCCACAGGGAAACACACCACTGAGTACACGAAACACTTTAAAATGGAAAAAAGACAGAAAGGAATAATGCAGAATAAAGAGAACCAAACAGATGATCTGGTAAAGTTTCTAGAGAAAATAAAACATGATGTGACTATTCCTGTTTTAGCTATTTTATTATTGAGGTTACAATTTTTACTTTACTGGTTTAAAAGTCACCGTCATGGAGCAGATCAGCCTCCAAACATGCAACTACAAATGAAAACCTCATTTATTCATTAATCCTCTGATTCATTATAAAGGTTTTATTTCATTTACTTTCTGGATTAATCATTAAGTAACAGAAAATAATGAAAATACCAGAAACTATTTCTTAAAGTTCTTGTTGATGTCTTCACAAAGATTAAACACAAAGATTAGATAATTGGAAAGAAAGAAGAGAAAAATCACTTAAACTTGAATTATGAAAATATTATCATTGTATTAACAGATCGTGTGTGTGTGTGTGTGTGTGTGTGTGTGTGTGTGTGTGTGTGTGTGTGTGTGTGTGTGTTTCTCAGGAGAGCTCGTCGTCTGAAGGTTGTCACAGTTTCTCGGCCAGCTGTATGACTCAGTTCTCCATCCTGTTCAGAAGAACTTTCCTCAGCATCCTGAGAGACTCGGTGAGAAATCGCAGCGACGCCTGCAGCTGCTGCAGTCGCGTCGTGACAGCAGAGTAACGCAGGTTGTCTTCTGTCGGCAGGTGCTGACTCACCTGAGGATCTCCTCTCACATCGGGATCGGCGTGCTGATCGGTCTGCTGTACCTCGGCATCGGGAACGAGGCCAAGAAGGTTCTCAGCAACTCGGGGTTCCTCTTCTTCTCCATGTTGTTCCTGATGTTCGCCGCCCTGATGCCCACAGTGCTCACATGTGAGTCCAGAGAGACGACGTGTTTTTACTGAAAATCAACTGCAAATGAAAGGAAGACAAACAGAAGACAAAAAGAAAATAAAGGATAAACAGAAACTAGACAGCAAAATAAAAAAACAAAGAAAATTAAAAGAAAATATGCAGCAAATAAAAAGTTTGATGAGACAAAAACACATCTAGATGCAGATTGTGGTCATTACCATCAGTTGTATCGTCATTACAAATAAAAATAACATGAGAGAGGAAAAACAACAACACTACTACTACTAATGAAAATAATGATAATAATGTGATAAAACGTGTGCATTGAAATGAAACTACATCCTGTCTATTTATTAATCCAGATTCACTTTAGTTCTTTTTCTTAATTTCTTGTATTTGACATCTTATTTTTCAGCATTATTTTGGATCTGATGTTGTGTTTTCATCTTTCAGTTCCTCTGGAGATGGGTGTTTTTCTGAGGGAACACCTGAACTACTGGTACAGTCTGAAGGCGTATTATCTGGCCAAAACCATGGCCGACGTCCCCTTTCAGGTAACTTTCTACCAAGAGTCACTGCAAAACTGCTCCTCATGTCCGACCCTGCAAAAAGCTGCAGACATATTATAAAACAACATGTATGTTTAATCAGTGTGTGACAGCTGTGTTGCATAATGTGCTGTTAAAAGTGTTGATTACTTACCATATATATGTATTTATGTGTGAGTACATAATATGTGCAGTTAATGCTCGGACGCAGCTGCTGTTGCGTAACAACTGCAGGATAAAGATTAAAAGGATCAGATTATTTGGCCGATTTCTGATATAATGATAAATATCGGGGCTTTAAATTTAATAGGATAATGCAGCACTTTAATCAGGTAAATCTATAAAAGTGTGTTCATGCTTTCTGTCGTATTTCAGACAGACTCGTGTTCACTTCACCGTTTTATCCTGATTTGTTTTTGTTGCCTCTAAAATTCAGATTTTTTTGTCAGTTTACATCAGTTTCTCCAAAAATATCAAATCTTTTAGAACAAAAACTGACATAAATTCAACTAAAACCTAATTTATGTGAGTTTTTATTTATGATTATCACATTATTTAAAGTCAAGCTTTCATATGTTTAAAATCACACAGAGCAGAGAAAAGATTTTTATTTTTATTTGACTTCTTGATAACTCTGTGCTGTGTTTGCTGCCTGCAGGTGGTTTTCCCGGTGGTTTACTGCAGCATCGTGTACTGGATGACGGCTCAGCCTCCAGACGCCGGCCGCTTCTTCCTCTTCCTGTCTTTGGGCATCCTGACCTCTCTGGTGGCTCAGAGTCTGGGTCTGCTGATCGGAGCCGCCTCCACCTCGCTGCAGGTGACTTCACCTGTTCACCTGTGTGACATCACAGATGGACCTCTTCACCTGCTGATGTCACTCAGGTGTGTTTTCCTTCCTGCAGGTGGCGACGTTCGTCGGCCCGGTCACAGCGATCCCTGTTCTGCTGTTCTCGGGGTTCTTCGTCAGTTTCGACACCATCCCCTGGTACCTGCAGTGGATGTCCTACATCTCCTACGTCAGGTGGGGGCGCTGTTTCACTAAAGATTCAACATTTTTAATCATCACATGCACAACAATTACTCTGTGAGTCTCAGACTCATTTAGACAAAGTATTTAGAAAGAAAGACCACACATGCGAAAAGACAAACAGAACTAAAATAAATGATAAACTTAAGTAAGAAAATAAAATATAATTATACAGATATGAAATACAGAAAACAAAGACTTTTAATATCATTCATGTAAACACAAATGATTGTGTATATATGTGATTTTTAATTACATTAATCAAGACCTAATTATCTAATGAAAGTGAAACTTCAGAGCTGGTTTGAATGATTTTTCATGACCCTCTAAAATAAATGCAGCATTTAATGGATTTCTTAAGCTAATTTAAAGTAAATATGGGGTCTGAAGTTAAAGAGTCAGACGCAGTGAAAGTTTTTAACTTTGAGTTTTTGGATTTGTTTCTCATTTAATGGAGCTCGTAGAGGATCCAGAGCAGATTTTATTTTATTAAGATCAGTTTGTGGCTGTGGTGTCTCATCTTAAGCTAAAACAGAAAATGATTTAATGGCTCTACATCATCATCGTGTCTCAGGTACGGGTTCGAGGGCGTCATCCTGTCCATCTACGGTCTGGACCGGGAGGACCTGCACTGTGACGAAGACGACACCTGTCACTTCCAGAAGTCGGAGGCCATCCTGAAGGAGCTCGACATGCTGGACGCCAAACTCTACCTGGACTTCATCGTCCTCGCCATCTTCTTCTTCTCTCTGAGACTCATCGCTTACTTTGTCCTCCGCTACAAGATCAGTGCTGAGAGGTAGACCAGGACCAGGACCAGGACCAGGACCAGGAGGATGAGTTACTGGACATCTGAGCACCAGCGTCCGACGTTTAGGACAAAACTTTTAGGCCAAAGTTGGCGTGTAGCGGTGGAGTTTGTCTACATGTGAACACTGAATCTGCTTTGGCTCAAAGAAGAGACGACACAAGGAGATTTGATTTTGGACAAAGAGGACGAAGGTCAAAGGTCTCTGAGGTTCAGCAGAGGACGAGACCAGGACCGTCAGGTCCTGCAGGGACAGGAGCTGGTCTCCTGACGCCTGAAGGTTTAACTGTGCCACAACCTGAAGGACCACAACAAACTGTCCAACATGACGGGAGAACACCAGATTTTTTACCAAAATAAAAGCCTTTGCAGTCGGGGTGAGAAGGAGCGACGGACTCATGATTCAGTTTTTAATGTCTCAGGACGGAGACGACATTTATGTAATTTAGTTTCTCTGAGGTGAGGACACTTTGTCCCCACCAACACTGTGTAACTCCGACTGTTGAATAAAGTCAATAAAGATTTATTCCCTGAATAAAGATCTGATTTCCTCCCACACAGCACCAAACTTTTTGACCTCAGAAAAATAACCTGAGCTGCCGTGAAAATAGATTTTAGTGCTTTGACAAAAACTACAAATATTTTAGCCCCATTTTTCATCTTTGCAGGTAAGTTACCATGGTAACAGCTGTCTCCATATTTGTGTTGTAGAGTTACCGTGGATACAGGTGTGACTGCAGACGGACTGTCTCACCTGCAGACGTGAAGCTAACACTGGTGAAGTTACTTTAGCTTTTCAGAAATGTGGACATGCTACCGGCATGTTTTCAGCTGTTTTTTTTCTTCTTCCTGTCAAACAGACTGAATAAAAATTTTGTCACAGTTTATATTCCCATAAACTGTGTTAACTCTCCCTATATCTCAAATTTAAGTAACTTCTATGCAATTAGAAATATTAAAATACACCACAAAAATATGAAACTGGAGCTGAAACTCTTTCAACAAATTTTCTAAATGGATCAAAATGAGAACACCCCCCCAGAATTAATTTATTAAAAGTGCATTTTCTATTATTCTGGGATATTTATATATGAATATTTGCACATTTAGGAAACAGTTTGAGGACTAAATTGACTATTTAAATAAATATTTAAAGGAACAGTCTGTGATTTCTCTGGCTGTGCCTCCATTTTGTTTAGCTTTAGTCAGTCACTCATCAGTAATCAGTGACCCTGATTATGATTTTAATTCATATTCTGCTCAGTTAAACTCATATTATCACTTTCTCACCTGCTTAGCATGTTCTGGTCCTGCGGTGTGAACAGATGCTATTATTTTACTAAAGACGATTTCATACTCTGAATATTTTGCTTGTGTCACTGATTTTATTTGCTTCAATGTCGGCAGAGCTTCATTATCTAGATGAAAACATGGTGAGTAAATTCTTTACATACAGAGGTCTCATTTTTAAAATTACATTACAATCATGTCACATATTGTTAACAAAAAACACTTGAAATATGTTTAATAAATTAAATTTAGTACTTGTCCTAATTACCTGAAGACAACCTATTTATTTCCTTTTTTAGTTTATAGATTAGACTCAGGGAGCTCTTGGGTCCTCTCTGAAAATGAGTTCTGCTCTACACAATTCATCTGATCATTGTTTTCCTTTATTTATATATTTATATTTTCAAAAAGACAACACTGCACTCATTACATAGATTACAGATCACTGAGGAACACAATAAAGTCTTTCTGATCCAACCCTTAATACACCACAAAACAAGTCAACACATCAACGTGACAACAAGTCCAGAAAATGATATAAATGAATAAATAAAAACAGCAGCACAGTTCTGTAAATATGCTTGTTTTCATAGTAAAAAAGAGAAATTTAAATATTCTGCAGGACACTTATTATTCCACATTTCTGCTGCACTGCAGATGAGATGATTACAATGAAAAGCTTTGATGTTTGTTAAGATGCTTCCTCTAAAGTAGCTATGATTATCTCTCAGCACTGAATAATAATAAAGTACTTTGGTGAGACTTTATACATCGCCACATGTAGTGATGTCCAGCAGGTGGAGCTGTTTGCATGCAACAAACCACCAACATGACTGTGAGAGCCGATTCAAACATGAACTACTAAAACTGATCTGCTGATCATTAAGAGTCAACTGTGCATTTCAATATTTTATCACAATAATGTCTGAGTGCAGCTTTTCCAGATAAATGAACTTTGTAATAATACAGTATGACAATACTGGACACATTTTTTGTCCCATTTCGATTTTAAATAATTGGATCTTAACACAAGTTGGAGGTACAATAGTTAAGTGTTTCCATTTCTGCTATTTCTGCTTTGTACTCCATTATATCCGTCTACATCTTCTTTAGCTATTGTATGTATGTATGTATGTATGTACGTATGTCTATATATGTAAGTAAGTATATGTATGTATGTATGTAAATTTTTACTAACAGTTCCTGATGAACCAACACAAACATGATCGTCTATGGCCAAACATTGAAGCTGAAGTGAAGTTTTCAAAAACACACCTGTAATCACTCGCTCATCACCTTGATGTATTTATGTAAATATGTATGTACGTATGTATGTATATATGTATATGTGTGTATATATGTATGTATGCATGTATGTATGTATGTATAAGTATGTATGTTTATATTTATGTATATGTATGTATCTATGTATGTATGTATGTGTGTATGTATGCATGTATGTATGTATGTATATGTGTGTATGTATGTATATATTTATATATGTATGTATGTATATGTGTGTGTATGTATGTATGTTTATATGCATGTATGTATATATATGTATGTTTGTTTGTATGCATGTATGTATGTGTGTATGTATGTACTTACATGTATGTATGTATGTATGTATATATATATGTGCGTATGTATGTATGTTTGTTTGTATGCATGTATGTATGTGTGTATGTATGTACTTACATGTATGTATGTATATATATATGTGTGTATGTATGTATGTTTGTTTGGATGTATGTATGTATGTACATGTGTACATATATGTATGTATGTAAGTATGTACTTACATGTATGTATGTACATATGTATGTATGTGTGTATGTATGTGTGTATGTATATGTGTGTATGTATGTATGTTTGTATGCATGTATGTATGTATGTATGTATGTCTGTATGTATGTGTGTATGTATGTATGTTTGTATGCATGTATGTATGTATGTATGTGTATGTACGTATGTATATGTATGTATGTATATATGTATGTACTTACAATTCTGTATGTATGTATGCATATATATGTATGTATGTATGTGTATGTATATGTATGTATATATGTATGTACTTACATTTCTGTATGTATGCATGTATGTATGCATATATATGTATGTATGTATATTTGTATTTATTCATGTATGTGTATATATGTGTGTATGTATGTACTAACATGTATGTATGTATGTATATATATGTGTGTATGTATGTTTGTTTGCATGTATATATGTATGTATGTACATATATGTATGTATGTATGTATGTACTTACATGTATGTATGTATGTATATATGTATGTCTGTATGTATGTGTGTATGTATATGTGTGTATGTATGTATGTTTGTATGCATGTATATATGTATGTCTGTATGTATGCATGTATGTATGTGCATATGTATGTATATGTGTTTGTATGTATGTATATGTGTGTATGTATGCATATATTTATGTATGTATGTATGTGTATGCATGTATGTATGTACGTATGTATGTATATGTGTGTATGTATGTATGTTTATATGCATATATGTATGTATACTTCTATATACTTACATGTATGTATGTATGTATGTATGTATATATATGTGTGTATGTATATATGTTTGTATGCATGTATGTATGTATACTTCTATATACTTACATGTATGTATGTATGTATGTATATATGTGTATGTATGTATGTTTGTATGCATGTATGTATGTGTATATGTATGTACTTACATGTATGTATGTATGTATGTATATATGTGTGTATGTATGTATGTTTGTTTGGATGTATATATGTATGTAAATTTGTACATAGATGTTTGTATATATGTACTTACATGTATGTATGTACATATGTATGTATGTATGTCTGTATGTGTGTATGTATATGTGTGTATGTATGCATCAATGTATGTATGTATGTGTATATATGTATATGTATGTATGTATATATGTATGTACTTACATTTCTGTATGTATGTATGCATATATATGTATTTATGTATGTATGCATGTATGTGTATCTATGCGTTTACATATGTATGTATATGTAAGTATGTATGTATATATATATATGTATGTATGTTTGTATGCATGTATGTATGTATGTGTATGTATGCATGTACATATGTATGTATATGTATGTACGTATGTATATATGTATGTACTTACATGTATGTATGTATGTTTGTATGTGTGTATGTATGGACATATGTATGTATATGTATGTATGTATGCATGTGTGTATGTATATGTGTGTATGTTTGCATGTATTTATGTAAGAATATATGTATGGATGTATATGTATATATGTATGTATGTGTGTATGTATGCATGTATTTATGTATGTATATATGTACGTATGTGTATGTATGTATGTATATATGTATGTATGCATGTATGTGTATGTATGTATATATGTGTGTGTATGTATGTATGTGTATGTATGCATGTATGTATGTATGTATGTACATATGCACATATATGTATGTATGCATGTATGTATATATGTACATATGTATGTATATGTATGTATGTATGTATGTATGTATGTATGTATGTGCATATGTATGTATATATGTATGTCTATGTGTATGTACAGTGCTCAGCATAAATGAGTACACCCCCTTTAAAAAGTCCAAATTTAGTCAGTTGCTCAATGAACAAAAGAAC
>JBAJHX010000049.1:2334691-2344839 GCA_037176925.1 Amniataba percoides | reverse complement strand
GAATCAGTCACCAATTACAAATAAACAGACAGACAAACAGATAAAAAGATAAACAAACAAACTGACAAACTGATAAACTGATAAACAGACAAACAGACAAACAGATAAACAGACAAACATATAAACAGACAAACAGATAAAAAGATAAACAGACAAACAGATAAACAGACAGACAAACAAACAAACAGACAAACAGACAAACAAACAAACAGACAAACAGATAAACAGACAAACTGATAAACAGAAAACAGACAAACACATAAACAGACAAACAGACAAACTGATAAACAGAAAAACAGACAAACTGATAAACAGAAAAACAGACAAACACATAAACAGACAAACTGATAAACAGACAAACTGATAAACAGACAAACAGATAAACAAACAGATAAACAGACAAACAAACAAACAAACAGACAAACAGATAAAAAGATAAACAGACAAACAGATAAACAAACAGATAAACAAACAGACAAACAAACAAACAGACAAACAAACAGACAAACAAACAGATAAACAGACAAACTGTTAAACAGATAAAAGAGAGGATGGTGCTTCGACCTACCTGAGATCTTCATCTTCTTCACGGTCTTGTTGGTGTTGTTGGTGACGTGAACGTTGACGCTGATCGGCTCCCCGTGATAGTAAATCTGAGAGGCAACAAGCACAGAGGTCAGATAATTATTATATCAAAAACATCATCATTAATCAGAATTATATGTTTATTATGATGATATATCATCTGACAGCTTTAGATAGTAGTTACTTTTTCACAGATTTTCAACAAAACATTCAAGTCTGATGTCATGTTATGTTGAAGTTTATTGTGAAGGAGTCACGTTGGGCTCATTGTGACGGGATTTCTCACTATTTTCACTCTTTTTACAAAGCAAATAATCAATCAATGATCAATGGAGAAAAAAATCATCAGCTGCAGTCCCAAAAAACAAACTAGTTGAAAATGATCAACCAGCTGCAACAGGAAATGCTTTTACATTAATGAGGAGGAGGGATCACCAACAGAACAACAGACACAGAGGACTATTTTATTTTCTATCTTTTCCTTTTTTTTGTCTTCTTCCTATGGTGCCATTAGTGCTCTAATATACGATACACTCACATATCGCAGCTAATCATTTTCAATCAGCGCTGACTGCTGTGCGGTTTTAATGACAAACTGCAGGTGGATGATTTTGCTGAAATTAAATCTGCGGGACTCTGACTGCCGTTTAAAACATCTGTTAACATGAGATGGTTTATTGGCCATTGGGCTCATCACTCTGAAATCCAAAAAATATGTATATTAAAAACGGCAATTTCATCATCTTTGGCAGACAGTCATCAGCTTGTTATGCATTTTTACAAGCAGCAGTTTCATTTTGTAGTTTAGCTTTTAAAGCCAGAGAGGGAAACCTGCCAGCAGCTCTGACTCTGATTTTATAGCGACACTGATGGGATGTATTTTATGTTTTAAAGAGATCTGAATCAAACTCAAACAAGCTTTTATCACGAGACAGCAAACGATGACCTGCCTCAACAAAACCTTTTTCTCTTTCCTTTTTCATGTGAAGCTCTTTCTTCTATCTGAAGAGAAATAACCCTTAGCAAAAAGTAGTTTATTCAAGTGTACTACAAGTAAACTTATTTTACACTAAAACTGAGGCAGTATACTTGAAGTTTACTTTTATATACTATATTTTATTTACTTAAGAAAAGTATAGTGACGTATGCTTGGCTTATAATGAAAAGTATAAAGAAAAGTCTAAGGCTAAGTACATTAATACTATGACTTACACTTATACTTTAATACTTGTACTATTTTTATACTATACTATACTATACTATACTATATTATACTATACTGTATTTGTACTTTGGTATACATTTACTTCTTTTTGCCAGAAAGTACTAATACTTAGTTTATCTCGATCCAAGTACAGAATAAGGTTGAGTCATTGACTCGTGCTTACATTTAATTTAGCAGAATAAAAATGTTTTTCACCACACATTTGCTTGGTGTAGGGGTATAAAAATGTAAGTTTATACCCCCTGTTATAAACTTACATGTACACTTTACTCCAATAAACTAAAATGTGGACTAGAAGTATATACGTAGGACACTCGTAGTATAAATATGAGTGTACTTTTTGTACATTTAAAGTAAACTTTAATAAACTAAAAATGTTCCAATTTAGTCCGAAGAAGTATTAAATTAGTACTTTCCAATACACTACAAGTACATGGTCTGTAGTATACTTGCTATACTTGTACTTATACTTAACCATACTTAATAAAATGAACTTCAAGTATACTACTTTTTGCTGAGGGAAAGCTTCCTCGTGTTTCTTCAGGTGTCAGTGAACGCAGCACTCAGGTGTCACCTCTTTGTCCAGAGAGGCCTCCAGGTGCAGAGGTTTGTCGGACATCAGGAACTGTCTGGTGGTCTCGGCCGTCGGCTGAGGACCCGGCTTCTCCGGAGCGTACTGCACCTTCCTGATCACCAGACGCACCGAGTTCCTGCAAAACAACACGACAGCGAAGCTGCTCGAGAAGGTTTCAGCCTGGATCACTTCAGCTCAGCGCAGGAAGCTGCTGCTGCACTTTCATCCATAATTCATCTCTTTGTTCAGTCGGGGGGTCGAACTGAAGCCGACTCACTTTTACCTTTTGTGGATCTTTTCTTCCACATTTTCTGCGCAGAAAGCTTTCACCTCAAAGTCGACTCCACAGGCCTGAAAACACACGAAAACATGTTGACTCTCTGAATATTTTCACAGGAGTGAAGCAAAGTGAAGGAAAGTCTGAGCTCCACCTTCCCGGTGTCTTCGGGGCCCGGCTGCAGGGTGACGGAGCACGGCAGGTTCAGAGGAATCTGAAAACACAAAGAAAAAATATCTGAACGAGTCTGAAAGGTTTCTGACATCGAGGACAGCTCAGAATATTTCTTTTATGATCACAACTTATTTACCGTTTTATCAATACACCTCAAACACGATCATCAATCACAGTAACTGTACATTCGCTCAGTGAAGGAAATAATATTTGATTCTGCCTGTAAACATTTATGAATGAATTTACTGTGGAGCTCAGTGAGACTATTACTGCTCTGCAAAGGATGAACTTTTAAAAATACTTTTTACTGACTTAATTCTTTTAAAAACTGACCATTTTATTTATGAAAGAGTCCCAATATTTGATTTATTAAGGTGGACACACGTGTCTGCAGGTTGAATACCTCGAAAGTGAACGGGTGGGCGTGTTCGCCCAGTTTTTTGATCAGCCGCTCCTGAAGACGAGTCAGGCTCTTCTTCTCTTCGGGCAGCGGAGGAAACGCCTGGACATTTGCCACGAACAGGTCTTTCCGAAACGTCAACCCGAGGACGTCCAAATCCTCTCGACCATACCGGAACGCACAGGTCAGGGTCACAAAGACTGATGGGAAAAAAATCACATTTTCATATGTAAGTTACTCCTAGAAATATTTTGATAGAACTGGCAGTTTCCTAACTTTGTGCTAAGCTATGCTAAACACATCCTGGACACAGAAATGAAGCTAATCTCCTTTGAAGAAAAAACAGAGGATCCATGATGCTTCCCTGAGTGACACCACAACTTACTGAAAATGGAAAACAAAGATTATTGGACCACATTAACTAACAAATGTTATTGGACATCAACAAGGTCTCATGGTTTGCAGTTTTGTGGCTTTGTGTTTTCAAATTATGCACATTTTCTTTGTCAAAAGTGATGATTCAACCAGATAAAATGTGAAATACAAATCAAATCTTCCTTCCTTTTTTTGCATCGCTGCTTATTAAGCTCCAGAAAAACTTCCAGGTTTCCTGAGGACAGTTACTGTGAGTGTTGTTGCATATTAAGGTGTAAAAGTAGAAAGATCTGCATCATCTGCAAAACTTACTCAACATGGAGGACAAACAGGCTCTCTAGTTGCCATTCAGGACACAAATACAGAGAATATTTACTCCAGGAGTTTATTTTCTACAAACAGAAACGTACCTTTGGCTTTGTGAAGACTGATTCTAGTATTTCATGATGAATTTATACATATATGTTGCTACATGAATCCAAAAATATCAGAAAAACAGTCTAAAGCAGAAGTGGTTGCGAGGTTGTTTAATCTGCGAATGCTGTTTTTGGGTTTTGTCAGAGAGAATATTTTTCTTTTCTGTTACACAAACAGGCAGCAGATTTCTCACCTTTCCTCTCCTTCAGGTACTCCGGGTCGATCAGGACGACGCCGTCTGCAGAAACAAGAATAAAAAACTCAAACAAACAGATTTTTACTGACTGTCCGATGATCGTCTGTGTTAGTAAAAACTGATCTCACCGACAGGCTCCACCAGGTCCACGTGGTCCACAAAGTCTCTCTTCCCCAGATAGACAGTGAGCTGATGGAGAAACACAGTTTGTTCAGGAAACATCTGCCAACATCTGTCAAACTTCAGCTGGATGCCACAAATGTATTTTCTTCATTAACGTTTTTTCTTTTTTCTTTGTTGTTTGCAGGTTTTTATTTAATTGTTGAGGAACTTTGTGTGTTATTGAGTGTTTATGTGCATTTTTCAGATGTTAAAATACGTTTATAAGAGCCGAGGTTAAAGATAAAGAAGATGACTCACCTTTCCATTGGGACTGGCTTTCTTAAACACTCTGAAAACGAACAGAGAAATGCAGGTAAGTGAAATATCAATAATCAATATCTGATTTGTCCTGTCGCCCAAACCAAGAGGCAAATTTATTACCAAGAAAGAGACCACGAAGCTCTTTTTCTCTTCTATCAATCATAGTTTGACAAAAGGTTAAAAGGTTCTCACTTTCCAAATATATTATAATGATATGCTATTTTAAAAATCTTCCATTAATGTCACAAACAAACATAGAAATGGAGCCCATGTAGTTTTTGTACGAGGGGAGTCCTGCTGTTATTCATCTTCATCATCTTCATCATCATCAGTTTCCTGTCTCTGAGCTTCTGTCTGATGCTGTCTGACTTTATTACCCCTCCTTTCCCCCTTCTGTGTAAATGTTGTCATAAATTAGCTGCTGCAGCTCCATTAGCTTTCAGCTTCCTCCTGAATGGACCTTCGTCAATCAGCAGCATCAGGACGGCGTTTTACCGGAAACCGCCGGGACTCCTGGGAGCTCGCTCAGCATGCAATTACGAGCTCGCCATCATCTTTGCAATTAGTCCAATTAAATCTGAACACAGAGCAGCTCTGCAATCTCAAAACGCAAATCAAACATTAAAAAATCAAGTGTACAAGGACTCTGTGGCAATTAAAGCTCTTGTGCAGTTTAATCTGTTAAATTTATTGTTAAAAAAATGACCCAAATTTTCTGTTTTCTATCACATTAAACAAGACATCAGTTTAAATGAATGATTAATGAAAAAGATTAGTTGCTGCTTCAAGTGAATTTAAAAAAATTGAATGTAATATTAAATTAGTTTTTATACATTTGATGCAATAAATAATTCATGAGAAAATCAAAAGCTCATTTATAGCTAATAAATAGTTCATTTATTTGTCCTTAAAAATGCCAAAATTCAATTAAATTAATAAATAAAATAAGTTATTGACTCTCATCAGAAAATATCTATTGTTAATTCATTAAAAATGTAAATTATATTAAATATCCACATGTGACTGTATAAAGTGAAGACGATGAAAACTTCACTGTCAGAGCACTTAGATTCACTGGCTGCAGTCCAACAACACAAAGAGGAAAAAAAAAAAAACTGTAAACATGATTAAAGATTCATTTAGAAAGAAGAGCAGCTGAGTATTTGGAGGAAACAGATAAAAAAGCAGTCTGAAGGATGTGATTAGAGCCTGATGACTCAAAGATAAACGACATGATTTATAATACTCTACATAATAATACAGCTTAGATTTGATGATAAAAACATGCACAGCTCCAGAAAATGTGCATTTTGCTATATTTAAGAGATTTAAATTAAACTGTCCCTGTCATCTTTTTCTCTAATGAGCTGTTTTAATGACATAAAATAGACTAAAAATCAGTATAAAGTAACTATGAGAAGTCATAAAAACTAATCAGTGCAGTAAAAATGGAGAAATAACTGTTTTAATTTCACTCTTATTCTAAATTTATCGTCAATCTTCAGTCTGACATGAAGCAGCAACAAAACCTGAAAACATGCAGCAGCACGTCCACGTTTCTAAAAAACTAACATTTTTAATGTTGCTGTCAAACATTTAAATCCTCCAGATGAAACGTGACGTAACCGTGGTAACTGCACACGATAAAGATGGAGACGAGGTGTCGCCTCATGATGCTCCAAAAACACAAAAACTAAATCTGTTCAGGAAACCTGTGAAAGCAAAGATTTATAAAGCAGTGTAAAGAAAAACCTGAGAGGCATCCAGGAAAAGTTTGTGATAGAAAACTCAGTGTTCAGAGGAAGAAAACAGTAAAAAGTGTGTAAATTGTGATTTTCATGTAAAGTGTGGTCCCTCTCTGACAGCAGATGGAGTCTCTGAAGCTGCAGACTCTTCATCTGATCGATCGGGAACACTAACTGACTGATCAATATCTGATTGTTGTGTCAGCTCGCCGCCTGAAGACTCCCCCGATACTGACGCTCACACTGACACCTGAACGCCACGAAAGAGTGACTTTCACAGCAGGTTTCCACTCGATCGGACACAAGCTGGTTCCTGTTGTTCGACACTTTGTACCTTTATTGTTTCTCCTCTGAGGCTGCCTTCAGCTGGATGTCAGGAAATTAAACCTGAAATCCCCAAAAACAGATTTAACTCCTAAAAAAACCTTCAGATGAACAAAAACGCTTCAGAGAAAGGAAGTATTTTCTTTTCTTTAGTGTGTAAAATGAGATGATTTAGCTGAGATTTCATTTGTTCTGCAGGCAGAGAAACTTAAAAGTTGATTTTGAGAAACTTCAGGATCATTTTTGATTCTCAGTTTGAGAAACATCAGCTTTGTTTTTTGTTTCCGACAGCTGGATCTGATTCTCTCTCTCTCTCTCTCTCTCTCTAAACTGTGTTTCTGTTTTAAATCAGGTCCTGATTTTGCTGCATGAACAACATCAGTCTCCTCAGTGTTCGCTCTGCCGGCCTGTCAGATTAACGTTCAATCTAAAATCACTCCAATTACTCTGAAGGCCCAAATCAGCGAGCTGCAGATTGATCACACGGCACCTTTTAGTGAGACGTAAAAAGGCTTTAAGACAAGATATAAAAAGAACAAATAACATCAAAACGCTCACAAAGAAGATCTGAACAGATTGAAAAAAGATAAAAATAAAAAGTATTCTGTAATCCTGCTGTGAAAGTGACACATAAATAAAGTTTTACCTGCGTTCATAAAAAACAAACAGCTCATATTAAATAAAAATAAGCTGCTCCCTGATCTGTGTCAAATTAAAAAACACTGATCTGCCTCAACTTTAAAGCCGCTGTCAGGTGAAGAACTTCGACTTACAACAACAGGAAGAATCAGATGTTTTGATGAAGACTTGGATGAAGGACGTTCCCAGTGTGCAGAAGATAAAACTTAAAACCTTTAACCTGCTGTGATCCTACAGAAGAGCGTAAAGAGACACAACTCTGATGAGATTCGATGAGATTAGATCGAAAACCTCCAGCGACTGATTTTTATTTTTGTTTGTCTCACAATCATCACTTTTACGTCTGAAATTATATTCAGTTTTCAAGGTTTATCAAATCTAACTTGATGTGAAAGAGCAGATTAAACTTTAATGTGTTTTTCACAGATTTTTGTTCCCTGACGTGTCTGAATCTTTGCATTTCACTGTTTTAAGTGAATTTATTTTCTAAACCTCAAACCTCCTTGGTCTTTGTGAAAATATAAACTTGCTAAAAAAAACTATGTATGTAAAGAAAAAGAAAAAGAGGCAAAATCATTAAAAACATACCAAAGAAAAAATGGAAAGTTTCTGTACCTCTTTAAATATTTATTTTATCCTTTAAGATAGTATGATAGTGTTTATTGGTAGAGTTATTGACTATTTATTTTATTTCCTCTCTGTCCTAAAGAGGAATCTGTCTGTTAATCTTCGTGACTTTTCTCACTTTTTATGTAAAAGTTATTTTGTGGAGTTTTTCTTTTGAACGCAGACGAATCTGCTAGTTTGTGTTTTCATTCTGTATCTTTAAAATAAACGAGTAAGGCTGAAGTTTGCAGGTTTGCTGTGAATCGTTGGAGCTGCAGCAGCAGCGCTCAGGCCGAGCTGCTCTGTATGTCTGACAGATCACACACAGCTCATTAATATTCCCCGGACACGACGCACTCGGATCATTCAGCCTGCAAACACAGAAACACACTCAACACTCAGAGAAAAGACGACAGAGACGCCAAATACGAACGTTCTGCGAGTCAGGTTCGACTCCAACAACCTCTGGTGAAAGAAATAAAACTCAGATCATTTCTGCTCAAACACTGAGATGAGTTAACTCAGTTTGTGTTCTCGTCGGAGTGAACGGGGCTCCATCTTTGCTCTCCTCATGAAAAGCATGAAATCAGTTTGTCACTTCCTTTCTCCATCGACTCTGTATTTCATTAGCTTCTCCACAGATCAACAAACCTGACGGCTGCACAGAAAAACCAAAACGTGTTTTTACTCCTGGAGTCGACCGCAACACCAACGTGAGTCTGACTTCAACTGCTGCACCTAAAATAAAATACATGCAAACTGATGCAAATCATTACAAATTATTCCTCAACCAGCTGCTGCGGGGTGAAGAGAAAACACGAACCCACCCGAGTTAAAAATATTTCAGCTTCAGCAACAAACCAGCATGCAGCCTGAGATAAGTCATTAAGTTTTTATGAGGTAAACCAAAAACGTTTAACACTGACACGGCTGATTATCTGAGTCCAAAATCCACAGCGAGCGAATTAAAGACAGAGCGAAGGCACGAAGGTGGAGAGTTTAGTGAGAAATTTAGAAACTGTGCTTATTTTTCTCTGTAAATCTGCCAACATAAATGTGAAGGTAAACAACAAAGAGAGGTGGAGGGAATCAGAAATCTGACAAAATCCACGTAAACGTCTCTGCAGACCTGAACCCAGCAGGAGGCAGAAAACACACATTTTTAAAATATGGCCGCTCCAACTTCCTGTCAGGAGGCGGGTTCACGCTCGCACACTGAAACTAAACCGGACGTGTTTGTGTTATAAACGATATCCTGATAAGAATAAAAGATGTGCAGCAACGTCCTAAAAACATGAAGTCCAACCTGCAGCTCACACGTGCGGTTAAAATTAAACACCAAACACACGGCGAATAATTCAGACAAATGATGTTTTTGATAGATTTCGTCAGACTAAAATGACATTTTAAGCGAAAACCCAATTTTACGCACAAGAACGAAAAGAACCTGTGAGAAGTGTTCACACCAGCGTTTCATATCAAAGTGAAAAAGTCCGTCAGGCGGCCATGTCGGAGTTTCTCCGTGTGTCACTTTGACTTCTTCATCACTTTACTGTGCCGACAGTGAAACACACAAACGTGCAGCGTGATCTCAGCGTCACGTGTTCGATTCTGTGCATCTTAAGACCTCAGAATCAGAAACACAACGATAAAAACTGACGGTCAAAGAAAATTCATGTTCATTTTCAGAAAATAGACAAACCAGACAATAAATCTGAACAACTTCTGACTTTCATGACAGTTTCAAGAGACCAGGATCAGGATCAGGACCAGAACCAGGACCAGAACCAGGACCAGGACCAGGACTCTAATCTGAGTCTTTTTTTAGACCTCCACACTGGACTTCTTTTAAAGGGTCACTGATGGAGTTGAAAGCTGAGTAATTTGTAGTGTAATTACTTTGATTGCATTCGGCCGGCGCTGCACACCACCCCTCTCTGCCTCCATGTTTCCTGTGTGCCTGCACTGTCAAAATAAAGGCCAATAAAAAAACGTAACCTTTAAAAGCAGAAAAGCTTCAGTGTGCCGCTCACGCAGACGTCACGCTGCTGGAGGTTCTGACAGAACGTTATGTAATGTTACAACAACACAGTGTGCGTTTCTCCCACCAGAACACACACACACACACACACACACACACACACACACACACACACACACACACACACACACACACACCTCTATATCT
>JBAJHX010000049.1:2321038-2333538 GCA_037176925.1 Amniataba percoides | reverse complement strand
CGAATCGACTGATTTCATGTTCTTACTGACTTTATAAACAGTTGAAGTGTCAAATTAAAAATGAAAATATTAGTTTTGTTCAACGAAACAGTGTGCATAAAATGGCTTACATTTAATCTAAAAAAGATGTTTGTGGTTAATAACATGACACGAGTCACGCTTCTGACAAATCTTTTAAAGTAATTTAATATTTTATTTCTTTAAATGGAGATTTCTGTGATTGGCCACTCAGACGATCAATCATGAGTCCTGTTGTTTTATTGGTTGTTTTTACGCTACTGATTTGTCAGACAGGACTTTTGTTGAATTACGGAGGCTGAATGGTGCCATTAGAAAGGAAGAAAATATAAACCAGACTTATTTGTGTTTAATTTAATTTAAAGTCCTTTTAAATTCTTCATAAGTACAAAAGAGCAAAATTGTGTAAAAGGTGCAAAAAGAGGAACATTTAAACTCACATATGCAAAATATTTATGTTGACTGAATAGTCAATAAATGTCCTTTGGCATGAATGAAAAATCAATCTCAGCAGAAAGGTCCAGTCTACATGAATAAAATAATTAAATATAAGGGCTGAATATTTGTCCTGATGGTGGCGCTGTAGCAAGGATAAAAATTTTAAGCACTTTTATTTTGAAAAACACCCCTAAAGCATGTCTGTCTGTAACTTCTGAACAAAAATAAAACACATTCATGACCTGGTCTTATATATCTATATATTTTTGTATAAATTATTAATCAATATTTCTTCAGTGCAGATGGAAGCGGCGGTGTGATCGGTTTGTGTGGACGAGCGGTCGCTCAGGTCAGAGGCAGCAGCTGCTTCCTGTTTCCTCATTAATGACCTCGGTGTGAAACAGCCCGCGGCTCGCTCATCATCACCTCGTATTTTTAAAACCCGACGACGAGACTTCAACAGTCTGACGTGAAAATAAAGAATAAAAGCATCTGAGAGGAGGCGACAGACTGTTAGAAACCAGTTTATTAGAAATAAAGACACAGTTTCTTCATCAGTTACAGCAGCAGTGTAAACATTAGAGAGATATTAAACACACTTTTCATCCCCCTGACAGGGCAAAGCATTAAAGGAAAAATAAAGCCGAGAGACGTCTTAAACTCAGAGACAAACTGATTATTGTTTCAGAGACATGACGGTGGCCTCAGTTAATCATATTACTGTGAGACGACCACGAGCTGGGTCTTATATTTTTATAATAACTATATTTTATGTGTAATATTTTGTGATTTGATCCAGTTTATTTAGTTTGTTTTATGATCCTATTGGCTAAAGCAAAGCAGCAGTTCGTCATGGGCGGCCAAATAATATATTACATATATTAAAAATAAAACTTTTTTTGGATAAAGTTTTTTATAATTTTGCACTTTGAAAGATTAAGTAATTGCTAATTAACAAAAGCGATCATTTTTGGTTTGTGACTAAATGTTTAACTCTGATTTTTATATTTTTGACAGAGCATTAGCATTAGCATTAGACTAGCATGTATTTGGAGTTTTGTTAGTTTGTTTTGATCTTCAGTGGTGAACAAAAGTGTTCAGACAGACGACATGAAGAGACACTGTGATTCATCAGCAGTTTAGTATTAACATGTTAGCATTAGCATGTTAGCATTAGCATGTTAGCATTAGCAGCTAGCTATGAGTAGCTGCTGTATTACCAAGACCAAATATTTCACAGAGAAAAACAGTATAAAAACATGTTAAAGGCACTATAATGTTGTTATAAATACATTTAATTGTTTATCACTGCATTTATTATTGCAGCTTTGGCACTTCTTGTGTAGCTTTCAGCCAAATCTCTTGGCCTTCATGAGCAAATACAGTTTTACCAGTTTGTATTGATGAAAATCAATAAAAACTTAATTAACAATTATCATAAATACTTTTGAATTCATGTAAATTATATGAATTATATTTTATTTAATGGGATTACAGCTGTGTTGTGTTAAATCACCATCCATTTACTATTTATATTTTTTTTTAAAAAGTTGAACTAATGCATCAGTAAACACTAAAATATCACCCTTTTTACTGCATGTAGATGCTGCATCAATATTATAATCTGGATTAAATCTGTGTGCCCTCAGTTTGGACTGACAGCAGCAGTTTGTCTCTGAGCTCGAGGCCGAAGACGCAATTCAAACTAAATATTTCATATTTCAACAGCTTCTTCTCTCATTTTAACAAACATCTTAAATTCCCCTGAAGTCACAAACATTAACATTAATGAGCAAGAAATTAGCAAAATAATCCCAAATAAATAACAGAAAACACGACAGCATCAAAAAGAACAACAAACAAACAGAAGTTTGGATTAACCGGAAATAAAACGTGTTTCCCTTTTACCATCACGACCTCTCTGACCTCTGAAGAGACATTTTAAAAAGATGTAATCTTCAACAGGAGACAAACAAAGAGCTTTGAGCGAACTTTACTCTGACGTTTGGTTTGGCCAAAATATTAGTTGTGTGGTGGAACAGAAATGATAAAACCAAAGTTTTATCATGAAACTTCTGCAATAGTTGGATGTTTTTTGTACTTCGGGCTTGTTTATTGAAGCTCGATGGGAAGTGATTAGTGTCAAAATATCAGGTCAGACCCTGTTGTGTCTGTTATAATTATCCAGCTTTTATTTTATTTTATTTATTCACTCTATTGTAATCTCTTCTGTCCATGAATCCAGTCTCTGCTATAAAAAGTGTTCAGCCTGTAGTTTGTAAAGGCATGTCCAGTGATGAAGAAGAAGTTTGGAGGCCTCGCTGCACATAAACGATGAAGGATCAGATGTGATGTTACAGCAGCTGATATAAACGGATGTAAATCAGCCTGTTTCATGTCGGTGTGTCGAGACTCCGTCAGAGCCTCCGGCCGGCGACTTTTCTCTTTGAAGCTGCTGACTTCGCTCTTCAAAGCCGAGAAGCCAAACAGAGGATTAATGCAGACGCCTTTTAAATGTAAATCCGCCGCTGAGAGCTGCAGAGCTGCAGAACGGTCAGACTTCAGGATCCGAATCAGACTGGAAACGCTTCGGAGAAGAAAAAACTTCCTCAGACTGCTTTCATTGTTCTTCTACACTCTGCAAACACTCGAATCTGATCCTACTTCAGCTCATCACAACTTCATAGCTCCACTGTCCGAGAAAAGGAGGAGCTCTGACAGCACGACGATATAAACGGAGATGAAACAGCAGAAATCAGACGGTGGTTTCATGCTTTGACTCAGGACCTTTTCACACCTGACAGGAACTTTTGTCCAGGAGTGATGAAGAAAGTGTTAAATCAGGATGTAAAAAGTCTTTTTTGCAGCGCTGCTAAAGGATCCTGATTTATTTTGGCACATTAACAAAATTCCTTCAATCATTTTTTATTGTAATTTAATGCTAATTTGACTAAAATGAAAGAGAAAATTGGCTAAGGTAGTATTTTGTCACAACAGTAGGACCGATGAGCCCTAACTCTTCAAAATAAAACTCCACAATCACGATCTTTGACCTTCTGGAGTGTCTATTTCATCAGTGCACGTGCAGTGTGAACATGACTTCATGTTTTCTATAAGCTGTTTGACCTTTTTAACTCCTGTTAAACGCTCTTTGCAATGTGCTGTATGATGAAGGTCATAACCTGTGAGATGTTCATTCAGCAGAAATACGTCTCCTCTGGAAAGTTTCAATCATTACAGGAATGTTTCCAGGTTTTGGTTTCAGGTTCCTGTTTGTTTACAGCTGACATAGTTTAAAAAAAGCTTAATGTTGGTAAAAACTGTGTGTTTTTCCTTGTTTCATCTGTTTTAATGTTTATAAATGCAAATACAAAAAAGGCACCTCGCAGAAAATGTCATATCCCTTTTGTTCAAACAAATAGCTTAAAATAAAGAATACCCTTTGACCGCTCTCACATTAGTTTGTTTTTAAGGTGACGGGTTGTGTGCAGTGTTGCCATGACAAAGTGACCTCGTCGTTGATTGGCTGTTTCACATGTCGCTCCAGAGGACGGCCAGCCTGCTTTTATCCACGCTGACGACGTATTGACCGGACAGAGACCAGGACACGGCACTGATGGACGAACTGAAGAGAGACGCGAGAGGGTTATCTTGTTTGCCCCCATTTTCACACATGAGAGGGGCAGAAAACTGTGTATGTTGGAAAAGGTAGATTAACAAGGTGCTGAATAAAAACATAATTACAGAGAAAGCCTGCAAAAACCTATCAAAAGTGTGGAATATATTCTTGTTGTCTGTGTCTTTGAGTTCCTCAGGGAAACATCCTGGGGCCTCTGATCTTTTTATTTAATCTGACAGACATTAATATTTAAACATCAAATGAGTAAAACATTTAATAAATCTTGTTCCCTGTCGATAAATAACAACTTTAACGTGTGGAGGCCCTCAGGGAAGCATCTTGGGACATCTGATCTTTCCATCATGCTTTATGGAGATTTAAAGTGAAACTTTACTGAACTGATCTGGCTGATGAACAGCTCATGTACTGATCAGCTGATCGATATCTGCAGAGGGTCACCTGTGTTTGTCGGGCAGGCGTGTCTCCAGGTTTCCAGTAGAGACGTTCCAGATGTAAACGGCACAGTCTGCTGATCCGGCCGCAAGGAAGCAACCGTCCGGACTGAAGAGAGAAAGTCGGGTTACTTATCAAGGTCACTTATTCAAAGGATCAAACATGAGATGAGCTGAAGGTCCTGTGACCTGAAAGCAGTCGGAGTACTTGGGTTTGTTCAGGTTTAATTTTCAAATGTACTTCATCAGGAAATTTAATTATAACTCATTTAATTTCTGCGGATCAGATATTCCAGCCTTTAACATTTTAGAAATTAATTTAATGAAATACAGCACTTAAAAACTTTACTATGTGAATACTATTTAAGTAAGCTGGAGTGTGAAATTTTTCTTTAAATAAACGTGTTACATTCAAGCTCATCACTGCAGGGTAAATCTCTCTGTACTTCATAATGTGTTGCATTTCATATCTGTCTTTTGCTCTCCATCAACTCTGGCAAACCAACCACAGAGTCTGTTCCAGCAGCTGGCAGTGTGGTGGGGAAAAACTAATAAACGTACAAATAAAATGCTTCTGATGCTCCAGATTAAAAAAGAAATTTGGCAGACAATGGGAGGATTAAAGTTAAAAAAACAGATGACAAACAGAGAAGTCTTCCTCTTAAGAGAGCACTGGAAGAAGACGAGGGGCTGAGAGAGAGAAATATTTGAAGACACTTCTGTAGATATTATATTTGCTCTACACAAATATTGGATTATTGTCATGGAGCTGTGAAAACTGTATTTTTGTAACGCTATAATATTTGTAGAATTATTCTCACTGCCAGAATGTAAAAGGTGTAAAGACAGAAAAGCACGTCTCAGAAAATCGTCTGTTTGTTCAGTGAACTGCTGCCAAAGTACCAAGTTCTTTCCAGGAAAAGTGCCAGGAAATTGAGAAAATATAAAGCTATAAAATCAATGACGTGAAGCACAAAGCACAGGAAGGTTTGTTCCTGTGAATCTGAACATTTGAGGGGTTTGAGATAACTGGTTCTGTGTGGAACCTCAGAGAGAACCCGGCAGGGAACCTCGACTGTCTCTGCACGTTCGGGCAGAAACACATTTTTATATTTAGTGTTTCTGTCAGAGAGCCGAAGAGACAAGCATCCCGGTCCTGCTGTTGTCATGGAAACTGCAGAAAATGAAGCACGCAGCATCTCATCCGTCTCTTTCTTTCTCTCTCTCCGTTCACCTCGCGGTTTTCTGATGGAATGTTTTGATCAGAAACAGACTGATCTTCATCAGAAAATAATTAAAACGACACAGGTGACAGAAAACAAAACGCCCCCCCGCTCTCATCACGACGTCTCCATTATTTCACCCATTTAATGAGTTTAACGTTCACATCAGCACCAGAAAACAGGTTGCTCAGATCAAAGTTATTTGATTTTATTGTATTCATACTGTGGAAACTAGTAAAGTGCAATTTAAACTCTCAGATTTGTGTGTTTCATAGTTTTATTTGTGAATAAATGTTTCTAAACTGCCCTTAAAAAAAATTATAATCTGAGTTTTGCACTTTTTTCACAGCAGAAAACACTCATTAATACGTGCAGGAAATAAAATTAGTATTTGCTGCACCTCAGGTTGGTGTTGTGAAGAAATCTCATGTACCTGATCTGATTTTAAAAACTGTGCTCACTGATTTGAATCGTAAAAACGACACAAGATGCTGCAGACTCAGCTCAGATTTTCTTCACAGCTCAGATGTGTTCACTGCTCTGCTGCGAGGCTCCACGCTGAGAGACAACACTGATCTTTATTGTCTTACGCCACGTTGTCGAGCACAGTCAGCATCATTTCCTGAACTTTACTGAACTGTTGGTTTTTAGTTGTGTGGATGAAATTTTACTGTGGATTCTTCTGCAGGCGGTCAGAGAGATCTCAAACACAGCAGCCCGAAATCAAAGTGTTAATGAGTCAGTTTCATTCAGACTTTAAATTAAAGATTTAGTTCTACCAAAGACACAAAAAGAGAGGATCAATAAAATCTATAATATTACATCCTTGTCTATCAGTCGATCATATTTTGAATAATAATAATGTTTTAATGGAAGAGAAACATAAAGGAGCAGAGAGCAAAATGGAAATACTCAAGTAAGGATTGATGGGGAACGTGTCTGATTAGTAATTGTTGAATTTATGACTCTAATCTCCCTAATCACTCCGTGTAATGATCAGTCTGTCCTCAGTCTCTGTGCCGAACATCCTCACGTGGACGTGATTAATAGATTCACTGATTTAATGTCTGCAACAAGAAATCAGCTTCCTCGTTTATGTGCTGTTTAAGAAACCAGGTCACCGCAGACAGGCGGCGGTGTTTTAAAGTTCCTGACGTGCAGGTGAACAAACTGAACTCACCTGATCACGGCTTTGGTGCTGTCGCTGCCACATTTAAAGCCGTCAGCTCTGAAACGCACAAACATGCAGCGTTAACAGCTGATCGTAACAAACCAAACCATTCACACTCTCGTGTTTCTACCTGAAGCACATGCGCTCGTTGCTCCATCTCCTCAGGTCGACCAGCTGGAGGCAGTCGTCACGGCAACAGCTGAGCAGCTGGCAGTGGTCGGAGCTGATGTCCAGCGAGGTGACTTTACCCTGAGCGGGAAGCTCCTGAACACAGCCGACCATCCTGAGAGACAACAGATCAGATGTGATTCCAGTATTGATTCTGATCATTCAGTGTCTCCTGACAGGAAGATCAATAATGTTTCTGTCATCCTGTGGTATTAATTTCTCCCCCTGTGAAGCTCTGCTGCCAACTTCACTGTCGCTGAACGAATAAACGACAGAATAATTCACCTGCTATGACAGGTTAACCACTTCAAATCCTCTGAGTCCTCATGTAAACTAAATCACTGATCCGCCGTCAGTAACAACGAAAATGATGTTTTGTTCGTTTGTTACTCCTCTTCTTTATCATTAAATTGTTCTTTATTTCTTCTTGTTCTGTACTCTGTGTTGGTTGATTAAAGTGGAAGCTCTTTCATATTTTTTTGATGAATATATTTAAACTGCAACCTTGTTTGTTACGTGAAGCAGCCTCGAGTATCTAGAGCCAAGTGGCCTGTAGAAAATATCTAAATGATAAATTAAGAAGGATAAAAGAAATAAAAAGATTATTATTATGATTATTATTGAAATCTGACCAGTCACAGCTCAGTGACTGATGTAACCGTCCAATCAGATGCAGAGAGAGTTGACGCTGGAGTGTGATTGGAGAACAGAGCTGTCAATCATCAGCGGGTTCAGACTCTGCAGGCGGGAGGAGGCGAGGGGGAGCTGAGCTGTTGCTAGGTAACAGAGGGAGACTGAGAAGTCACCGTGGTGATGGCCCGGAGGATGAATGAGAGGTGTCGTGGGGTCTAAATCACAGCCATCAGTCAGAGACGGAGAGAAGATTCGACTTTGTTTCTACTGTTTGTGTCGACAGACGGTGAACGACACGAGTCTGATTAAAAAACTCGATCGACACGATGGCCTCACGTGAAGGTGTGAAGTCATTTCAGTGTTTATGCTGCTGTTCAGCTTACAGTAAAAATGATTATAATTCTACTAAAGGATAAAAGTGGTGATAATGAAGTGATGAGGAGGTGAACTATCGATGGTGATAAAATGAAGCGGCTGTGGCTCCGGAGGATGTTAGAAGATCAGCTGTTCGATCACTTCGTGTCGAGGTGAAGTGGCTTTGGCCAAGATACTGAACCTCAAATTACTCCCGCAGGTATCTCCATCAACGCGTGTGTGTGTGTGTGTGTGTGTGTGTGTGTGTGTGTGTGTGTGTGTTAGATTAGATCGTGATGAGCAGGATGGCACCTTACGTGGAAGTCATCAGTGTGTGAATGTGTGAGAGTGAATGGGGGTGAATGAGTTGTATTGTGAGCAGCCATTTAGCGTTTCTCATCTTTCAGAGCGGTGGAGTGGCAGATGAGTGTGCTGAACGAGCAGAGCGGAGAAGCAGTGACGAGGTAAAGAAGTGTTAATGATGTGATGCTGCGGAGGAGTGAAGAGCCTGACCTGCTGAGACCGGAGGCTGAAGGAGGGAAGAAGCGTGAGAGTGATTCAGAGGTGAAGAATCAAAATGTTGAAATATGAAGTGTAGAACAATTAGAAAGCTGAATAGAAAAACTATTGAGTAGTATTAAAGTACTGTAGAGCTGAAATGTTGAAGTATTATGAAGCTCTCCTCACAACAACACAGGCAGGTCGGCTCTTTGAAACGTTTTATTGTTTCTATATTTCTTTGTAGCGTCCGTTGATCACGCCGCGAGAACTACGTCTACGATACACAGGACAAATAAAGTAGTAAAGTACAACACGACGCCACAGTAAATAAAGTGTATTCACATATCAACAATACCTCACTGGCCGCTTGTCATGAAAAGAAGTTCTTTAGTCTGTCAAATAAAATCTTCTGTGCTCTTTGCAAACAAAAAGTTTCTGCAGCAGACGTGGCAAAGTGCAACAAACACAGTTAACCCTTTCCTGTCACATAAAGAACCATTTTAAACACTCAAACCTTTCAACTATTACATGAACTTCGTTATTTATTTATTACATGAAATTATGAAATTGATTTTTAAGTGATGTGTCATAAACAAACAATTTTGTAATGTCATTTAGATATTGTAAAACTTATAAACGTGTAAAAATGTGTATTATTGAAGTATTAAAGTATTGTCTGGTTAAAATATTGCAGTATTGTCTAGTTGAAGTATCATAGTATTAAAAATACTTTATAGCTGAAATATTGTGGTATTATTATTATTATTATCATTATTGTTATTATTATTATCATTTTATGCTGAGGCACTGTTGTATTGTAGTATTATCTAGTTCAAGTATTGTAATATTAAAGTACAGTATAGTTGAAGTATTGTAGTATCAAAGTACTGTGTAGTTGGAGTACTGCAGTATTAAAGTACTGTGCAGCAGTATTAAAGTACAGCAGTATTTAAAGTGCTGTGCAGCAGTATTAAAGTACAGCAGTATTAAAGTACTGTGCAGCAGTATTAAAGTACTGTGCAGCAGTATTTAAAGTGCTGTGCAGCAGTATTAAAGTACAGCAGTATTTAAAGTGCTGTGCAGCAGTATTAAAGTACAGCAGTATTAAAGTACTGTGCAGCAGTATTAAAGTACTGTGCAGCAGTATTTAAAGTGCTGTGCAGCAGTATTTAAAGTGCTGTGCAGCAGTATTAAAGTACTGTGCAGCAGTATTAAAGTACTGTGCAGCAGTATTAAAGTACTGTGCAGCAGTATTAAAGTGCTGTGCAGCAGTATTAAAGTACTACCTGGTGTCCCAGACTCTGATCTTGCAGTCGTAGTGTCCGCTGATGATGCAGTTCTCAGAGCAGACCAGGTCGCTGCAGTACGACGCCACTTCAACCACCTGCACACCTGCAGAGACAAATCCACCTTCATCAGCTCCTAATCAGCCAGTCAGCATCACCGATTGATTGACTGATTATCAGCTATCGAGCAGACTCACAGGCAGCTCTCTGCAGGTCCCACAGTCTGACGGTTCGGTCTGCGCTGCCCGTCACCACCTGATGAGGAGAAGTGCTGAATCTCGCCGCTGTCACCTTCCTGCTGTGACCTGTGAGGGTCAGCTGAGAGACACAGACAGGTAACAGACAGGTGAGACAGACAGACAGGTGAGACAAACAGATGGAGTAAAATGGAAAAATAAAAGACAACAACCGAACAACAAACAATCAATAAACTCTAAAACGTTTCTGTGTCAGTTTGCCGCGTTACCTTGGGAACGGACTCCTCCAGTCGCCACAACAACGCCGACTTATCGTACGAGGCCGCGAGGATCCTCCAACCCTGCAGAAAGACGTCAGGCTGTAAACATCACTCTGCTCCGTTAAACACACCCAGCAGCGTTCAAAGTTCCCACAGGCCTTGAACTCACCGTGGGGTCGAAGTCGATGCAGGTGATCCCCTCTGTGCTGCCGTCCAGAGTCGCTCTGTGAGTCAGCGAGCCTGATGACATCATCAGTGAGGTCACAATAGTAATAATAATAATAACAATAATAATAATAATAATAATTATTATAAATGACGCACCTGCTCGGACGTCCCACAGTTTGATGACTCTGTCGGTGCCTCCGGTGGCCAGCAGGTCGGAGCTGGAGCTGAACCTCACAGCGTTGATGCCTTGCTCGTGGGCCTCCTGAGAGAAACAGCAGCAACTTTTCATTCAGTTTCTCACCAAGAGCTCAGTGAGCTCCGATGAAACGTGCTGGATGTTTGTTTTTCTTCCTCAAAACACATTTACAAACACGACGTTAACGTTAAAGGTCACTTTTGTTTCTGCTTCTGCTTTTGTTCACTTCGAGGCGACTTCTTGGAGCTAATTTGGACTCAGGAGCTGATCCAAGTTCAGTCTCAGAGTCGAACCTGCAGCTTCTCCAGAAAAATAAATAAACTAATTACAAGCTAAAGGACAAACACATCAACCAGAAAAAAAAGATGATTATTGATATTATTTCTATCAACAGATCTGCTGCAGTCTGTATTTTCTCCACAGGAGGGAGACAGAGACACAAAACTCTTCTCAGTTAAAGAACTATTAAATATATTAAAAAGTTCATCTTTATCAGGAAAAGTTGGCTCAATTTTCAGGGAGAAATTATTCTTGAATATTTTTGAGTTTTAACAGATTGTTTCTAGTGTTTTGTCAGTCAGAGTACTTCAACACCAGAGCGGCTCCATGTCCTGCAGACTGTTGATCATAAACAAATAACTGTTCATCATTGTGTATTTTGGAGCGTCCAGTCACCAACATTTACTACTATTAGATTAAACACTGTCTATTAAATATCTGTAGGACATGTCTGACAGTAAGGACCCTGAACTTGAGGCAGTGTGTGCTGCATGTTTCTTCATCTTCACACAGATTTTATTAAAAAAGATCACATCACACAAGACAATCAGGCAGAATAAGATATTTGTGTGCGGATTTACTCTGTTGTCATTTTATTGAGAAGCACTTTCTGTTCTTGAAAGGTGCAATATAAACAAACTTCACCCATTTAATTAGTAATGACGACAGAGAAACACACAGAGAGCAAATACAGATCAGCTTTTGGTTTTATTTGTATTTTTAGATTCAGAGCGACTTTCTGAGGAAACCTTTACCTCTGATGTTCAGAATTAATCAACATCTATAAATCTGCTCGCTGCTTCAAACTCGCAAAGCACTACAGTTTTTATACGCTGCAAACCGGAGCTGATTGAGCAAACTTTTAATGGAGATTATTTCACTAAATGTAAAGAAATACGAGCTGCAAAAACAGTGCTCAAGTTGTAGTCCATACTGAAAGTTATATTTTCTGTTTGTATCCCCCAAAGCATCATGGGAAAGCATCATCAGAGCATGATTAAAGCAGAAGTTTAACTCTTTTAAACTGACGGGAGCGCCGGCGCTCCAACTTCACCTCCGTTTTAAAAGCTGGTAGAACGGCAACCAAATAAGATAATAATAATAATTCTTTTTGCATATAAAACCGGAGGAGCTGCTCTTTCATCTCACATGTTCAACATGTCCCGGAGCGCTTTTTCGGTCCACTAATGTGTTTGCATTAATACTGTAAAAAGCGCTCACAACAAAACACCGTCATAACTCTGACCGCGGTGTTTTATTCTGCTTCCTACGCTGGTAGACACGTCAGCACGCTGTAGTGATGATGTCACTACGCTGTAGTGATGACGTCACGTCGCCTCCTCGTTTGCCACTGAAGTTTCAGTACAGGAATAACGATTTTATTTTTTTGTGGTTTGTTAGACTTTTTTAGCAGCTATTTTTTTTAGTCTGGACATAAATCTATACATAATATTAAAATGTGAGATCTAAGGGTTGTATTGATGTATAGTAAATTAAAATGCTCCAAAAAATGGCACTACAGCATGTAAATGTAAAA
>JBAJHX010000049.1:2262846-2277823 GCA_037176925.1 Amniataba percoides | reverse complement strand
TGTCCCTTCATCAGCGTGAACACACACACTGTAGTTTATTTTAACAAGATCTCACACACAACGTCCTGCTGCTTCAAATGCTCGCTGAAAACAGCCCCGAACAAATTCACTGTTTGCTCCTCTTTGTTGAAAACCTGCAGCGAGCAGCTGTTTTTCAAATTTGTGGATCTTGCAGATTGATTTTAAACTACTATATATCACATGGTGGCTTGTGGGAACTGCACGGTGGTTTATGGTCACTGTATTTGGGTCTGTGGTTAGTGAGAGAGTCGGTTCAGAAACGCGGTTTGAAACGTTTGAAGGCATTTTGGTGGTTACAGACGACGTTTGAAGGTCACGTAGAAGTTTTTTATGTTTGCTTTTAGATCCCGTTTGTTTCTTTGAGTGAACAGATTATTTGAAAGTGAGGTTTGGGTGAAGTGTGTAGCTGTAGTGGGAGTGGTTGTGTGTGTGTGTGTGTGTGTGTGTGTGTGGACGTCCAGTGGCGAGCAGGCTGCTGGCAGTCAGGCAGCCGCCGCTGTTGTCCAACAAATCCTGCCGTCCGTCCCCCTGTTATTAGCATCCCAGCAGGGAGCAGGACTAAGAGGGGGGGCGACGGGCTTTAACATCTGTCCACTGAACCTGAGTTAGACCACCAGGTAGCCCACCTGTAGCCCAAACTGCCCCACTGAGGCCCCACTAATTAGTTTAAACTGCTGCCAGCTCCGGAGGCTGCTTGTTTAAATGTCTGTCACCATTAACTCTCATATAACACCTGTTTTATCTCTGCTGGAAAAACTTTATACACACACACGTTTGACTCCTGTTATAGATTCATATTGATTATATGAGTCATGCATAGGGATGATGATTGATAAGATATTCTTGATGCCAGTTGATGGTTGGTTCGATACTTTATTGATTGTGTTATAGATTCTTATTTGATTCATGTGGCAACAAGACTGAGTCTGAGTGCAGTTTGTTTACACAAGAATCATTTTTCATTCACGGTTTCTAAGAGAAAAATGACTAAACCTGCCTCCTCTTTTATAATAATGTTTATAAGACGAGATAAACTTTATTAATCCCTCATTGGGAAACTTCAGGTTGGATATAGTGTATTTATGACCATTTATTTACATATTTCTTTACATGTAATGTCAGTTATCTATATTCATATCAATTAATCTCGTGCAGCAGTGCATAATATTTCTCTGTATCTTTACATATGGAAATATAGTGCACAATGTTTTTAGGATTTCATGTATTTTTTCATGCATGTTTTGAATATTTTCATATTTGTCTGACTGCAGATCTGCTGGGACAAATGGATTTCTCTGCTGTGGGATCAATAAAGTTTATCTTATCATATTGGTAAAACTGTCCTGGTTTGCAGTCAAGAAGAATATCTTAGAACAAGGAACATAAAGAAAGACATTAAACAGATCAAAATATAAACTTATATTAATATATTCAGAACTTTTCATCATCAGATTTGTGTCCTTTGTAAAGAAAACAGGAACTAAATCAGCTGTTCGAAGTGGCCTGAATCTTTTCCGGACTCGTTTTTAAAACTTGAACACAAACTTCACATGATGTAAGAGGAAAAGTCAGTTTTACAGCAGTGTGATCAGTTTCCATTTTACATGTTATTCAAATAGTAAACGGACTCACTTGTTACTGCCGCTGCAGGTCGGCCTTTCGGTGCCCAGCTCAACGGCACCTCAGCGGAGACTAATTTCACTAAATTAAACCAGCTGGCTGCCAAACTTCAGGCCGCGGAGGCTCGGTAATCCTCGAACCTGCTGCCTGCTGGTCTGGTTTTGGTTAACTACGGCAACCCGGAGGCACAGTTTAATTGGCAGAGTGTGTCCTGATCCACTGGCTACAAACGAGAGCTCAGCGTGACACCTGAGCGACATCAAAGAGGAGGCGAGAGGACGACCTGCTGAACCGACACTCCCATACACACCCCCTGCCAAACACACACACACAAACACACACCTTACACTTAACTAAATCTCTTTCCCTGATAAGGTAATTTCAGAAAACCTCCACGACTGTAACATATTTGTTGGAAGAAGCACCAACAATAAAACTGACGCCCTGAACAGTTGATCACAGCAAAGACAAACACACATTCACGCTCACTTTCACACCTTCAGACACTTTAAAACACACACATTTAGCAGCGCGCGAACACAGATTGAAGGTTCAGACTCTTCTCGCTGTGAGAGGTGATTAACCCCCCTCCACTGCCACTTAACCAGCCACAAAAGCTAATGGGAAAAGTCAGATATAATGGTGGGCCAGTTCCCCTGCGGGGTGGGGCCGCGGGGCAGATGCAGACGGAGCGAACAGATTTCTGCCTCAGCTGGAGGTGAAACGGACGTCTGCTGCAGGCCGGACGACGGCGGCTCGTTAGACTGAACTTCACTCCGACCGCGGACGTTAAAAAACCCCAAAGTCAGTGAAGGCAGCACGGCCGCAGCTGACCTTTGACCTCTGTGTGAAGAGAGCTCACTACAGTATCAGAAATAAACTTTTTTAATCCTGCCAGGTGATCCAGATTAAATCTGATTAATCAGTGACTTCCTCCGACGTCGTCTCCTTGTTTCCTCTCCTTTCCTTTCCTCGTCTCCTCCCCTCGTTTCCTTTATCTCCTCCTCTCCTCCTCTCCTCATCTCCTCTCCGTTAATGTGTCACCTTGTTGGTATGTCAGTTTGTGAATTAGAGTCCTAATTGCTGCTGCAGTTTAACCGACCTGCTGTCAGATTACAGGTTAACTCAGCAGAGTGTGTGTGTGTGTGTGTGTGTGTGTGTGTGTGCAGCAGTATAGTATCAACCCACACTCAGCTTCATTACAAATATGTTCACATGTTGGCAGATCTTGAAAAACTTTGCACAAAAAATCCTTCTAATTCGTATTTTTGTGCTAAAATAATCTAATCCAGACATTTTGTGAAACTGTTGGCATGAAAGATGTTTAAGTGACTCTGATTTGGCTTCAGCAGCAGATCAGCATCAGTTTTCTTCCAAGAACTGAAACTAGTTTGGCACATCTAAGATAAAAAAAAAGCACTGATGGATATTTTAATGCCAACACTTCTTAAAAGATTTCCATATAAACAGCAGATTAAAACGTGAGCCAAGTTTCTCTAAACTACAGAAGCCAAGAACAGTCGTGTTTTTAGTGCACAAAAAAGTCATGATATGTTAATTTATCAGAAGAAAATATTCAGATTTCAGGACAGACTCTTTTCTGTTTCATGTTTGTGTCGTATTGATGCCACCGTAAACGTTTTATGAGCTTTTGCCGTTTATTGTAGGAGCGTTTTATATGAGTGTATTTACATTACGGCTAATTATTATCAGAGACAGAGCGGATGAGTTTATCCTGAGAAACCAGCCTTTTGTTTTTCTGAGAAAATAAAATAGTTAACTTGTGATGTTGAGATAAATGCACATAAAAAGCATCTTATGTGTACGTTACAATAAATAAATATACTGTTAACCCCGTAAAGCCCAAACCATTAGATGATTGCCAATCTTTTTTTAACAGAGGTGTTTATTTAACCTTCTGACAAATGAAAAAGTAATAATATCAATTTGCATATATGAGTTTTTTAATGTTTATTAGTTGTATAACTTTTCCTAGATTCTGCATGTTTATTTATTTTTTGTGTATTTTGTATTTTCAAGAATTTTGTTTATAAACATCAGGTATATTCAGGAAAGAAAATATCACACTGGTGAGTTCGAGGTCTGAAAAAGTCACGTATCAAATATCATACATCTGGCGTTTTCAGATTAAAATGAGTATTGTTCTTCACTTTTCAGCACTATCAAGTACTCAGTAATACTACACAGTAAAATACTGTTATATTCTGTGCCATAAATACCATCCTATATATCTAACTGTGCTGCACTGTACTGTATATTATATTATATTATATTATATTATATTACATTATATTATATTATATTATATTATATTATATTATATTAAATACTGTACCAAAGGGCACAGTACTGCAATACTGTGCATTACTACACAGTACTTTTATTTACTGTACTATAACATGTGGTACAATATATGACCTAAATAACTGTAATATACTGATCAGTGGTATTTTGTTGTGTCCTTTGTTATAATCCTGTAACACTAAGATGAAATACTTCACTGTACCAGAAGTATTTAAATCTTGTCCGGAGGGAAACTTGATGCAGAGATGAGTTTTGGCTCTTTTCTCTCTTCACCTGACAAACTGACTTCACCTTCACACTTTCACTCTGCAGGCACCCGCAGCGTCACGAGCTGCGTCCGGACAGCTGATTGGACCGCGCGGTCTGTCACCTCACACACATACACACACACACACACACCTGTCTGTCTGTGTGTGTGAGCGTGTGTTTCTCGTCAGTCCGCTCGGGGATCGGGTCTCCATCAGGACTCCTCTCCTCTCCTCTTCTCCTCCTTGAATCAGGCGGTTTGTGGATTTACGCGCCGTGGATCCGTTTGGAGACGCAGCGCGCAGTTACGCGCAACTTTCCAGCAGCTTCATCCTCAGTGAGTCTGTGCGTCCAAATCTCAGTGTGATAAAGTTCATAAACGATCAGTAAGTTCATCAGGCTGAAGTTGTTTGGAGGTTTTTTTTTTGATTGAATCAGGCAGACAGGTGAAGTGTTGGAGGAGACAGCATCTTAAAACACTTTGTTCATACTTAGTTTGTTCATAAAAAGATTTCTGCTGTTTGCTTTTGCTGCAGATTTGATGTGCTTCTGCATGAAAACTGCAGCAGGTGAATGAGATTAAATGTATAAATGAGATAAATTGAATATAATGGAGATAAACACATGAAATGTTAAATAAAGAACCATTAACGTCTCCTGCACACTTTTTTGTAAACTGCAACTCTGATTTCTGGCTGTTAAAACTTTAAAAGTTTAAATTATTTCATTAAATATTCATTTTATATATATATTTATTATTTGATCTGTAACATACAACATGCATAATAACTTATTGTATAAAACTTTAAAATTATTTCATAATTCAAACTTTTGTAATATTATAAAAATTCCCCAAATAATCATTTATGGATGCACCGTCTGAATACATGACAAGTTATTAGTCAGTTTGCTGTGACATATTGTAAGACACTTCATGGCCAAAAGTTTGTGGACACCCTGCCTGCCTTTATCACATTAGGCTGTCCGTATACTTTTGGCCACGTGGTGAAGTGAAAAGTTTGAGAGAAAGCCAGAGCTGCTTTTTTTTTCAAGCATATCTTAAAATGTGAAAGTGACTGAAGTGTTGATCATCACCATATCAACACACAGTCAGCTGGCACTGCTGAGCACACACACACACACACGCACACACACACACACACTCCCTCCCTTCCCTTCATTCACACACACACTCTCTCTGTCTCTCTGTAGGGAATCCCTCTCCTCCTCCTCTGCTCTTCCTCCTCCTCATCATCATCACCACCTCCTGCTCCAGACTTGGCCCTTGGCCCTGACACTGTTGACGTTTCCATGGAAACCCTGGCCCCCGTTTGGGTGCGTGACCCCCGTGACCCCTGTGACCTCGGGGAGCAGCAGCACGAGCCGTCGCCTGCGTGGGGTGAGTCGACAAAAAACAACAAATACTGAGATTTAATCAGAGGAAATGCTCAGATAGTAACAGAATAAAAGTAATCTGGTACAAGCAAAAGTCCTGCATTCAGAACTTAAGTGTTGAATTACAGATTTCAAAATGTACTGAAAGTTTGAGAGTAAAGGTTTTATTTTTATATTATTATTACTTTTGCATTAATATATAAGAAGCATTTAAATGTTTTAGCTGGTCGAGATAAAATATGTAGGATAAATGTTCTCTCTGAAATGTGGTGATTCAGAAATATAAAATAGTGCAAATCTGGTGCACTTTCTTCTTCTGTGGTGGTTTAATGGCATTCGACTGGAGAACTGGCGCCACCTGCTGCTCATCTCCAGTGAAGCAGCACTTAATATTCACGTAATGTGAATGAAGTATGTAATGAAAAAAGACGTTTGCATTTTCTTTATTTCTTCAATTAAATATAATATCATGTTGTAAACCAGCTGCAGACAGTAAACACCTGTGAGATCACAAAAATACACTGCCAGATAAAAAAAAACAGAATAACTTTCAAATTTCCCTCCAGAGAGTCGCAGAGTAGATAAAATCAAAGTTAGTGGCTGAACTTAAATCTCGGAGCATCGGTGTCTGAACGCAGCTTTACTTTGCTGACTGAGCTCGACTCGGTGTGAAAGGAGTTTTTTCTGCTTTCCTGTAAATGCCACGTTCAGCAGACTGGTGCATCTGCATGGCGGCGGCTCATTTATCAAACAGGAGAGTTTCTGAGTTTTCTCTGTGAATTCTGGGTAACCAAACGCACCGGCAGGTTCCACATGAACGAACTGGAAATATCAGGAACAGTTTATATGAAGATACATCTTTTAATTTCCTCCACGTCTCCTCGCAGAGAATATCCAATTCATCACGCTGCTCTGAAGTTCAGTCAGTTTCTCCTCCTGAGTTTCTTCAGCTCGCTGCAGAAAACAAAAAGATGCAGTTCCACTCGTGTCCACTAGATGCTGCTCTAAAAAACACACGAGATGAAAGTCAGAAATGATTTCCACACGTTTACGCTCATGAAAGACTTTTTCTGTTGGCAGAAACATTCACTCAGTTTCTTTATCCAAAGATTTCGAGAAACTTGTGCTTTATCTGAATATTTAAACTTAACGCTACTTGAAACTTTTGCTCATTACTTAACAAAGCATTTGATTTATTGCCATTAAAGCACATTTTGATTACATCATTAAAGCACTTGAGAAGATTAAACTGTTCAAGAGTTGAATATTTTATAAAACATGATTCATCATTTTTGAAACTGAATATAAAGTAGTTGAATTATCCCCATCTCCTCCAGCATCAACATTAATCTGTAATAACTGTCCTTTAATATCACGTAACACACTAAATCTACATTTATATAATAATACTTTTATAATGTATAAAATGCTGAGTGTATTTGTACACTGTGATGTTGATCTGAACTCTTCTTCTATCATTACTAATTCAGTTTCTTCTTCTTCTGTCTTGTGTTTAGAGAAATGTTTTTCTTTACTTTTTAAAATGAACATTATTTTCTGTTTCTGTCTTTGTGTCAGAGTCTCGGTGTGTTTTTCGCGGATCTCCTCCTGCTGGTCTGATGTGGACCGAGCAGCTCTCGCCTCACCTGCAGAGAAACAAACAGGTACGAATACGCCGCTCACTGATCATCACCTCACGTTTGATCCACTGCAGCAACAATAACTACTTCTTTTAATATCATTTTTATTACAGAAAAAGGCTCAGAAAAGTAATGAAACTGAATTTTTAATCATCTCTTTTTCACATTTTATATCTTTCCAGATCCAAAGTAGTCAATTGATTATCTTTCCCAAAACAAAACAGTCTTTTTGTGTATTTGACTTCAGCATCTTCACGTTTTTGAACTTTTTCAGCTGCAGGACACTTTGCTGCAGAGAGAAGAAGAGCTGGCGCGACTGCAGGAGGAAAACAACAAACTGAGAGAGTTTCTCAGCTCTTCTTTCGTGAGGAACCTGGAAGAAAAGGCAAAGGTTCGTCCGGTGTCAGAACCATTTATCTATTTGTCACCCATCCATACGTTTTTAATTAAACAAAATTATGTGGGACTGTTTCTTTTGTCGCAGTGTCTCACACTTTTATATGTCAATCTCAGGTAAAGTTTTAAGCTTTTGCAAGTTGATTTCTGTGGTAACCAATCAAGCGTCCATTTATTAATACAAAATGGACCAATCACATATAAAGAAAAGTTTATCTCCATCTAATTGTTGGTCTTATGAACCAAATGACGGCGGTATCACTTTGAGAAAACAGAAAGGTGTTAACATGCCGTCTTGTCTGTCTTTGTCTCCACAGAAACTGACAGCTGATGGGAGGAAGCTGAAGAGAAACGTCATGCACTTTGATGACGGACCTCTGCAGAAGTTCAGTCGTCAGCAGATCAGCAAGAGAGTCTGCAGGAACCTGATGGCTGATTTCTGCTCCGAGTCCTGCGAGACGTCGTCCTCCGAACCAAACCTGGACCTCTGGGTTCTGCGAACACTCGGACTGAAGGACCGAGACACCATCGACACGTCCAGCGACTCCTCGTTGTCTCGATACGACTCCGGCAATTTAGTTTACGGTGCTGAGGACAACACGTCCTCTGAATACAGTCTCAACACTTCTGCTCCTCCATCTGTCCACAGCTACTGCCAGAGTCAAACTGACTATCATTACAGCGCTGCCCAACGCCAAGACGCAGGCTGTGCTAATCCTGCCCAGTCACCTCTGAACTGCACAGCCTCTCCAGGTCGGCGCTCCCACTTCACTTTAACTGGACCGACCGCAGTTTACGAAGCTCCCGAAGCCGCGATCAGCAGCTACGACTTCCACTCTCCTCCACTGCCGACCGAAGAACTGCCCGTCAGCCAGTCACCAAACCGAGCCGAGATCACGTCCATCGCAACTTCAGGTCAAGTCCGAACTCTGGAGGGAAGCCGTCCAGCTTACTGGTCTCCATCACAGCACCGAATCCAGTTCAGTCCAGCAGCAGAAAGAGTCTCTTTCTCTCCACTCTCGTCTCCGAGTCCTGCCGTTAACCAGTTATGGACTCCTGTCGGCCCAACGAGTCCTCCAGCAGAGTCGCAGCCTCCCGCCGCGCCTCAGACGCCTCAGACGCCTCGCGGTCGGACTGATCTGGCGTTCAGTATGTCCCTCAGCCCGTCCAGCAGCGTTAAGACTCACAGCTTCCCTCAGGGACAAGCGTTCGTCAGGAAGGACACCGAGGGAAGGTGGAACTTCACCTGGGTGCCCAGACAAGGACCGTAGACCCGATGGTCAAAAAAAGCTGCAGAGTTCACGTTGTGTTAACAGATAAAACATCCCAGGACAAACCTTTGGGACTAAAGCTCATGTTGAACTTTTTTCCAGGTTTTTAACATTTTAATTCTGACATCAAAGAGATGTTTCATTTAGTTTAATCTCACGTAAATCAATTGAAAGTTTAGGGTACAAAGGTGATGCAAACAAACTGTGGTTCATTGAAACTAACCAGCTTGTTTTAGGATTCACATCCAGAGTCAGACTGTGGACATTTTTGAACATTTACACTTTAGGTTTGAAATGAATTAAAGCGGACGTACAATGAGTTAACACTGAAATTTAACAAGACTGCCTAAAATGTTTTCTATATGCTATTTATTTAGTCGGAAAACTGCCTCGAGTCCCCGTTGAATCCAATCCAATCTATCACGGAGCCGTAAAGTGAAACTGCCTCGGAACAAAAAACAATAACATCACTGATGTTAGAATAAAAAAAAACATTTGATCACAGAAAAAATATGTTAAATCAACATAACATTAAAACTTCCACTTGACTGTCATTCGAATGCTGAAACTTGTGAAAGACGTCACTGCCATTGTCACAAACTTCATTTAACACAGCTAATCAGTTCAAAAGAGAACAAACAGATTTTTAAATACATTTAAATAAGATAAACTGAAAACAAACATCTGTGCGGTCACATTTCTACAGAGATATCTTGTTAGCCATTCAGCTCGCCAGAAAAACACAAAGCACATTTAAACTATTTCAGCTTCTCCTGAATTTGCTGCAAAAACTACAGAGATTTTTCACTCAGATTTTATTTCATCTGATGCATCAAACACTGGCTGAATTCTGCTTCCAAATTCTCCTTTTTTCTCCACATCAATAGTATAATGTCCCATGTGAAACATATTTCAGTCGTCATATAGAGACATTTAGTTTTTTTCCATTTTCCATTAAGAAGTTAACATTAAACATGAACATCATTTTCATTAACATGGATGTAAAACATGTTACGTATCTGAAAACCACTTCTGTTATCATTTACATCTAATATTTCTTGTGCTTCTTCACATTTAACACATGAAATATCTGGAGATAACAAATCTTCACCAAATTAAAAGTGTTTCATATTACTGTCGAAACATCTGCGCTCACATGTGAAAGTGACTTTGATATGTTAAACACATTTTTTGGAGTTTGGTGCAAATTATTGCTGCCATAAATGTTGGTGTAAGTAATCTGCCACAGCTCTTAAAGTCATAAAAATCTGAAGATATGAATATTAATGAATATTTAAGAAGTCAGTCCAGCAGCTGATTTTGTCAAACTTCTCTCCATGTTTGACGTCGACGTCTCAGTGAGGATTTAAATGATTTGAATGACTCCATCTATGCTGTAATATTTGATATGAACGTGTACATATGATGAAAAATGAGAAATCTGTAACAGACTGTGAACTAACAGAAAAAAAAATCTAACTCATCGACACATTCGAGTCGTCTCCTTTTGTTTCACAACCTGCACCCGTCCCAATGAAACCTCACATCTCCAAACATAAATAAACACACAAACTAGCTGAAAATGATCCACCGCAACCTGCTGCAACAGTAAAATCTGCTTTTACATTAAAGAGGAGGAAGAATCATCAAATGAGAGAACAGACAGAACAACAGACACAGAGGAAACTTTACTGAGACAGACTTTTTGCACTTTAACTCCACTTTACTGATTATATTTAAATCGTGTGGAAACTATCGGCCTGGTTGTGCAGATCTTTGTGACATTTCTCTGTCGTATCCAAATGTTAAAGGCCTGAAGATTTCAAATGTTCCAGAAATGACCAAGTAGAAAAGCAAAGTTGAGAGAAAAGTCTGGACAAATAAATAGATTTGCATGAAATATATTTTTCTACTTCTTTATCGTGTTAATCATCTCATGACGCCTCAGATTCGTCTTGTGACCCCAAAAACCACCCGAGGAAAAAAAAAGACTAAAATTACTCTGTGAAAGAGTTTTCCACAGGATTTTTTCTACAATATTTGAATGTTTTTTTTCACTTTTATTGATGTTTTGTTCAGTTTTCACACGAAAACTTTGTATTTCCTGTCAGACGTGTCACGTTTGAGTGAAGTTTTCTCTCCGTCTTCAGCTCAGTTACCAGTTAAACCAGTCTGACCATCCTCCTCTTCGCCTTCAGCTCTCTCTCTTCTCACGAACAAACGGAGGCGAGCGGCTCCCTGGAGATGCCCCCCCCCTCCCCCACCTCCTCCTCCACCCTGATCCGCCCCCCTCAGGTAGCGACGGTGGGGTTTCTTCTCCCCGGGGGGCTCCCAACACTGGGACCCGGCCCTGCCCTCGAGTCCCCCGAGATGGAGCCGGGGCCGAGGGAAAGTTTGGAGCGAGAAGTGTCCGTGGCGGGCCGACCGAGTGGTCTATCTCTAATGACAAGGTAAGACCGGCTGCAGATGTCCGACAGATTGGAGGGGCCGCTCCGGATCGCGGGAGCTGTTGTTGTCGGTGGGCTGAGTGTCGGCCAGAGAAAGGGGTCATTAAAGAGGCCGGCCGGCTGAAACTCAATCCGCCCGGCTGATCGGGGGAACGGCCTCACCGCCACCTTCTCGCACAGCCCGACAGCTTGGCTCACCTCAAAACATGTCGGATAATGAGTCGACACATCTCGCACAGGTGAGCTGGTTTTTCTCTCGACTTGTTGCAGATTTTCCTCGACAGTTTCCTGAAAGGAGCCCGAGCTCAGGTTTCAGATTCACCCGCAGTGAAAGCAACACTTCAGATCAGCTCGGTCTCTCTGCAGGTTCTGCAAAAGAAGATCACTAAAAGATCATTAAAAGCTGGTGATATTTTTGTCCTCAAATCCCACAAAATGACAGAAACCAGCAATAAACTGATCCGACTGATCAGTGTTAGCAAATGATCATCCACCCGATGAAAATTTAAGTTACTTAAAACATGTTAAAGCAAAAACTAGACATCTTAAAAAAGGAAAGATGCCAACTTGAACATCTTATGAGATCACAACTCTCCCTCCTGAGTTCATCCTGTGTTTTAATAAACTGATAAATCACAGTTGATGAAGCTTTGAAGGAAAGAAGGAGTCACGTTTGTTTTACATAACGTAGAAAATAAATATCTGTGGACTTTTTCTTTCTTCGGAGCCTGCAGAGTTTCATGGTGAGATGATGATGATGATGATGGAAGTGACTGCCTGACTCCTGAAACTGCAGTTTTGATGTTTTAAACTTTTAAACTAAAAGATATCTCACAGGTATAAACTATAAACTGACACACATATTAAGTCCAGTATTTGTGGCCTGTTGTAGTACAGCAACTTTGATAATTGGGGAGTTTTTAAATGTCCTGCAGCATCTCTTAACGGTAAAAAGTTTATGCATCGATCTTTATTTTGATTAAACACCTGAAACAGAGGTGTTGATAAATGAAAATCTTTTCTTCAGTCGGACATAAAAGTTTCCAACACCGACTGGTTTCTGCTCTGCTTTGAAACAACATGGCCGACGTAGAGTTGGAAGTTCAGTCTTTACTTTACTACACTATAAAAACACTACAAGTTCAAGTCCTGCACTTAAAACTGTACTCGAGTAAAAGTACAAACAGGAAAATAAACTTATTTATATTTATTTACATCCATAAATAACCACCAGCCCCTCAGATTAGACAGTATGAGCCCACAGTCTGCAGTGAGGTGTGTGGGGGGGTCAAAGGTCGCGGACAGCAGGATTTCGGGTCCGACGGCTTGTCGGGTTGGCGGTGGGCGGAGCCAGCAGCTGTCAGTCACTCGTAGGTGTAACATTAACAGCACAGACTCCGACCACAACACACTCCCAGAGAGCACATTAACCCGACATTAAGTCTTAATGATCCGCCACACCCGACACCCCCCAACCCCCCCACAGACACAGCTGTGAAGTTTCTTCTGTTTCACAAACTGATATTTTAGACCCACTAACTCATTTATTTTGATGAGAAAACGATAAAATCCCAAACATCAGACTGTACTATTACATCATTATTATATTATTATTATACTTCTTTCAGGAAGAAGAAAAAATTTCTCTGATCAGCAGCTCAGTAAGAGCGGTATTGAAGTCATTTCACAATAAAAGCCCGCCAGTGGCTATAATTGCATAACCCTAGTTGGCTTTTAATTTGAAATTGTCATAAAAAAGTTGTATGTATAACCCCAACAAATTGCTTTTTTTAAATGGTTGACCAAATAGGAATAATTATTAGCATGTTCTGGAGACAGAAAGAGAGCAGCAGCCGTGTGTGTATGTGTGTGTGTGTGTGTGGACTTTATTGATTAGTTTCTGACACTAATTATCAGATAAATGAGGGGATGATGAGGGAGCCTTCACAGTCAGGAATGCAGACACAAATATGCATACATTCACACACACACACACACACACACACACACAGAGTTACAGATTGACGGAGCGTCCGTTGTGTGTTCACATTAATTGGTTTTGGGTAATGCGTCATGTATAAGTGTATGGATGCCGCTGACCTCTGACCTCTGGGTGGAGTGATCAGTCAGGGAGAAAAGCGGTGAAGTCTGAAGAGAGACGAGGAGTTAATGTGCATTCAGAGCCCAACGAGGAAGTGACGGCCCGAGTGGACACGCTGAGGAGCACAAACTGATGAGTTACTGTGAATTTACTCGAGTACTGAAGTAACTCTGACTTTACCTGGGAAGTTTGTTTGTGTTTTAATCCTTGAATCATCAGATAAAAACAGGAGCAACAACAAAAGTGCACACAAAAACGAGAGTGGACATAAAAACAGAAAACTACGACTCCCAGGGTGCATTTCACCAACACTTTTTTTATTCGTGGTTAATTTTGGATGAATGCATGAACAGATGTGCAATAAATGTCAAGAAAAACATCACAGTATTACGATTAGATGACAAAGATATCGATTTATATTATAAAGCAACTGAAGAGGCTGCGTCAGGAAGGAAAGATCAACAGTTTTCTCTTCATGTGGACGAGCAGCGTCTCTTCTCTCTCTTCTCTTCTTCTCGTTTTTTCAGCTCCCACTGATGCAACACCTGCTAAAAACTCTACAGAACCGTCACCAAATTAAACACACGTGATATTTCTACGTGTATTTTCTGGCTTTTCACATCCATAAAAATAAAAGATGCGACTGTCACGGACTCGTTCTCCACCTGAGAAGCTCGATTATTAAAAAAGTGTTTTCATCCTTTGAGACTTTGAGCTCGTTTAAACAAACACAGATGAACTTTGTGTCTTCAGAGCATCAAACAGGATTTATACAAGCGACAAAACATCTTCTGTTGTCATTTGGAGAATCTGAGCTGAAGTGTGTGTGTTTGTGTGTGTGTGTGTGTGTGTGTGTGTGTGTGTGTCCTCTCAGTTTAATGGTTAATGAATCTTTATGGCGTTCTGTGTGATGATGAGTAACTACATACCAACATGCTAACTGCTGCAGACTGCTGCTCAACAATTAACCCAACGAGAGCCTCACACACACACACACACACACACACACACACACATTTACACAAATTATCCCTCCATCATCGTGTCTCACAGGGAAAAACTGACTCTTCTTCTAAAGATTCTGCAAAACTCTGGATTAAATTCAATGACGCTACGTTTTTAAATTCTCACACTAAAATGTGTAGTGTATTCAAGAGTAAATAAAACATCTTAATAACTTAATAAAAATCTGAAATCTCATGTTGTTCAGAATGCAAAATCATTCAGTAAAGCATCGAGATGCATCGTACAATTACTTTATATACTTTAAATAAGCCAGTGTTTGTTGATTATTGTCACTTCTACATTTCAAACATACCGTTAATCTGCAGAACTGTAAATATCTGCTTACATGTGCACACACACACTGTACATATCTGCTTACATGTGCACACACACACTGTACATATCTGCTTACATGTACACACACACACTGTACATATCTGCTTACATGTGCACACACACACTGTACATATCTGCTTACATGTGCACACACACACTGTACATATCTGCTTA
>JBAJHX010000049.1:2234574-2244914 GCA_037176925.1 Amniataba percoides | reverse complement strand
TACAAAGTTGATCTTTTTAAACTGAATATTGAGGTGTACTCTCTATATTTTAGAATAAATGTAAATCTGCTGTATCGACTTCACTTTAAAGATAATAAAAACTTTTTTTTTTTTTTTAACACCACCTGTGGCTTATGGAGAATCGATGACGGTCGGGAAGTTCATCCAGCCTCTTCCCGTCCACCGTCCACCAGATCTCTTTCTGAGGCTTGAGCAGGAAGGGAAACAACGCCATGCAGGTCAGATTCACCTCCGTGCCTGAAACAACAATATGCAGACAACTTCGATAAAAAATATGCATATGACAAACATACACACACCAAAACATCCCATCCAAACATTTACACCACCACCAAGTAACTGAAAAGGAGGAGATAATATTTCATCAGCATTTTAGCTGAAATAACTCATTTTGACCACTGCATGTCTCTCGTTTTATTTGAACAGTCAAAATGTGTTTCTGCTGCTTTGTTTAAGTGTTTGACTTTTTTTAAAATAAAGTACTGAAAAACATAAATTGTGTTTTGCTGAACTCCTTTTAGTTAAATAAACATATAACTGATCTGTTTCAGGGCAAAAAGCATGAATCACTTTAAAGAGAGGTTTTAATTCATGAGGCCTCTGAGTCTTTCAGTAATCCGTCCATGACAGCACAGAACATGAAACACATTTATTTTAACGTTTATCAAAGTGAACTCCTGTTCGTGACGTTGGGTTTGATGGTGTGTGTGTGTCGTTACAGGACGAGTGTGTCCATACACCCCGTTAACGGCTTGTTCTGTTTTATGGGACGAGCTCCTGCAGCCTGAACTAATCCTGTACGGACGATTAAGTTTTTGAATGTTGAATCTCCTCCCAGCCGCTCTCAGGAAAACCAATTTAAAAAAAAAAAAAAAAAAATTGTTGGCAGGCGATGCGCCGCCTCTCCATCACTGCCAGAGCAGCTTTATGTGCTGAGAGTCCGGCTGCAGGTGGAGGAGCTGCAGGAAATCCCATAAAAACGAAGGAAACACTGCTGGAACAGACGAACGGAGGCTCCCATCTGGACACGCTGCAGGCAACTGTACTGCCTGATGCTGACAACCATTTTTAAACAACAACTACTATCAGTTTTGTTATATTTATGTTTAAAAATATGTGATGATCCATCAGCAGTCTACACAGTTACGTCGGATGTGTTGCAAGAAATAAATATGAACTTGTTTTTCTAACTCTGCAATCGTTTCTGATCAATAACAAATTTCCGCAGTGATCGGTTTGGCTGCACTCCGTCGCCGTGACAACCGCATCCTTCAATAACATCCTGCTGCCTGTCATCTTCGCTGATCAATGTGTCTGCAGCCTCACGTATATACGATGTCCTCATAATGACACAGAGTAAAACCTTTTCACGGTGCTTCACGTCGCATTTTAACGCTGATAAATCCCCACGTTAAGAAGAGAAATTTTTCATTTTAAACTGTTTTATACTGTGAAGTTGACTGGAAATTTCCCCACAGCTGAACAAAGCTGCAGTTCCTCTACTGGCCACTGCACGCTGCTAAAGAGACACGCCTGCTGTATTGAAGTGAATGCAGAAACTCCCAACTTCTCTACAAATAAATAAAAAGTAAATGCAGTTTTTGCACAGAAAACTTGTGTTTCACTCTGAGACATTTTGGACAGTAAGCCTAAAAGTTATTACTTTCTCTACTAAAATATTACTGCAAACTAAACTTGGAAACATGGACTTCATTCATGCTACAAAATCATCCACCATGAAAGTCTATTTAATGTATTTGATTGTTTTTATTCTAACAGCGATAAAGTTTGTCTAAAAGAGGCCATATGGACTGATGGACAACTGTCCTTCAACATCATTTGTATTTCTTTTATCTGAAATTATTTAGACCTTTAATATTTTATATTCTGCTCATACAATCAATATTCTTAAATAATGTTGTCTTTAATCAAAATGTTCTTTTTGTTGGTTAATTTCTGAGTCTCCAGGCAGATATTGAAAACAGGCTCCTTTAATGATGTTTTCTGATGTGAAAGCGGTTTTGCTGTTTCTCACCTTGTTTGACAGTGAAGGTCTGATCTTCAGACGGCTGTTGGATTGTGGGTATTTTGGACACATTCGACGGATCTGAGGGGATTAAACAGAGCAGCGTTTACACAGATATACGATTAAAGTCCAGTCGTCGACGTATTATGGGAGCAGTGTGGTTGTCTCACAGACGGCGATGACTTTGATGCTGCGGGTGAAGCTGAGTGTTTTGCCGTTCCTCTTGTAGTGGACTCTGCAGTAATATAAACCCGCGTACGTATCCAACATTATGTGAATCTGCAGACTGGTTCCTTTCTGCTTTCGGTAGTTGTCGTAGAACGGATACTGTTTACACGTCTGAAGAGAGACAGACAGGAGCTTCAAATGATTTACACGCTGTAAGATAACAAACTCGACGTCCGCTCTGTCCGAGTGTCTGCTGGATTTTGTTGACAGGAAACTGACCTGAAACCTTTAATAAGAAATGTATATTCTGCACTATTCAAATGAAGAGTGAAGATGTGTTTTTGGGATGTGTATTACCGTCTTTTGCAGATAGTACCAGCTGACGGTTGGTTCGCTGTTGTTGACGTCCTCCAGGTCGGGGCAGTCCAGCGTCCCCCCCTCCTGCAGGGGGACGTACACGGTGTTGGTCGGCACGTCCGGCCTGCGAATCGGAGGCTCGCAGTCTGCGTGCAGCACGTCGCTGAGCGGAGTCACGTTCAGACGCATCGTGATCTTACTGCAGGACGACTTGTTCCTGCGGAGACGGAGCAACAGAAACATCACAGCAACACAACCTGAAGCTCTCATCGTTTATCTCACCAGCGTTTTCTGGGAGTTCACTAATCTAAAGAGTCTCAAAGAGAAGCAAAGTAAAGACAACAGAAGAAAAAAAAAAGTAGGACAATATCACACGCTTCAGAGCAAACCACAAACCAAAGATGCTCTTTCAGCTTTGAACGTCACGGAAAACAGCAGCTGGAGCTTCTTTGTGTGTGTGTGTGTGTGTGTGTGTGTATTCAGACTGAGGAAGCAGGATGTGGCGTCGGACATGACAGGAAAATAAAAAGTAGATCTGGTAAGTCTGGTAGTTGTCAGTAAGACCGCTGTCATTCAGGTAGTGACGCAGGCAGAAGGTAGTTCAGAGAAGCTTTCACCTAAAAAATCCACCTGCTGCAGGAAAATACATTCAGCAAAAAGAAAAACAGTAAATAAAAGTAAATGTGAGAGTTTTTCTTCATTATGGGTAAAAAAAAACAAAAAAAAAAAAAACATCCTGCTGTGATCGCCTCAGATAAAATCTCTGGTCACTTTCAGCTGTAATGCACTTCCTGGCAGAGACGGAGGACTTATCTACATCCACCATTAAAACAGACTGACTTTGAGTGTGTGTGTGTGTGTGTGTTCGTTATTTGTGTGCTTGGTGACATTAAGGACGTCCAGTTCAGACTGATTTCTCCTCTCAGTTGACAGGAAGCTTCAGTTTAAGGACGGTGGCTGTTAAACTCTTATCATGTGGGGGGAAACGAACAGTAGAAATTATTGTAATTAAATTAATATTCACAATAAAGGTCATCTTGTACGCAGCACTAATGAAGACGTGGGTGCACAGTCGTCACATTCAGAACAATCTTGTAACCAGAAAGATGAGAAAAACTCCTACGTTTATTTCATTGACTTTTTTTTTTTCGTTTTTTTCCAAAATATAATTTAGTCATGTGTGAATGGAAAGAGTCCATCGAATGTTTGAGGTGAGAAAATAACAGCAGGAAGCTCGCGCTGTTTCCTGGTGTTGATGCATCGATGCAGACGGTGTGCTTTCTCATTCACTCCCACTTAAAGTTAATCGGTTTGGAAGGAGTGATTAGAAGGAAGGCGGCCGGATTGGAAACGGGCCAAATGTCAAGTTTGTCTCTTTTTCAATCAGAAGAAACAACCAGAGGAGAGGGAGGCGTCTGTCCAATTCATCTATCCAACACAAAGAGGAAACGTACACCTCCGCCATGGAGGTTAGTTCCTGGATAAAATCAATTAAAAGCACATCCAGCACAGGCGTCAGCACTGAAGGAAGCAACGTGAACTGAATTATCTCAGATTCAGACATGAAACAAGAGAAACTTTCCCTCCATCGCAGGTTCAAGAAATGCTGAAATACCGAGATCCCATCAGGTGAGAAATTAAATCTCCACTGCAGGTTTGTCGGATGAGATTTTAGTTTGTGCTCACTGAAGCTGATGAAGATCGAAATCTGCTCTCATCTTTAAATCATTTACTCCATTTTGATTGGCTGATTAAAAAGCAGCAAAGTCCCACAGACTGTGATTAAAGCTGGACTGGAGGTGGACCCCCCCCCCCCCCTCGGGTCTGTGACCTCCTCTCAGGAAATGAACTGATCCTGCTGAGTGTCACATGCTGGTCTGGACTGTCGCCAGCTGACGGGTCAGATCCGAGTCTCCGCTGCTGTAATCTGGAGCCGAGCGGCAGCAGATCTTTAAGATGCTCTCAGAGCCACTTTAGCTGATTAAGTGTCGGAGGATCGAAGCTGATTTTATCTGAAGCATCTACAGATGCAAACCGAGCTGCTGTGTGGACCGTTTGTGTGGGATGATCCTCTTCTTCCTCTAAACACTCAATTTATCAGAACTTCTCTTCTGAAAGGAAAATATTCACCATTTATTTTAATTTTCCTGGTGTAAATGTGGCATTGACAGCAACAAAAAACTAAATTATTTTTCATTTTGATGGACAAAAATAAAAAAAAGGGTCCAAAAAAGGGAACGCAGTATTCAAAAACTAAACGTCTGCACCTTTCAGTGTTAAACTCGAGGTGTTTTGACTGCAGGAAACTTATTTCAGCACAAACACTGTGTGACCTCATTGAGCCGCTCTGAAAACCAACGGAAACCTTTGCACTGACTGAAAGTGTTTGGTGTGAAAAAACATCTGTCAGGTTTACATTTCTCCCTCCAAATAAGTGACGTTGATGCCGAATGTGATGGGAACTGTGCGCTCGTCTTACCGCAGCATGCAGATGTACTGTCCGGAGTCGCTGGCGTTGGCCGGCTGCAGCCACAGTCTGTCTCTGTCCTTACTGAGCCGCGAGCTGCAGACCAGAAGCACATTAGACTCTGAACGGACGTAAATCAGACACGATTCAATTACGACGACATCAGAACAAACTCTAATGTCCTCTGTGACGCTAATCGAGCCGCTCGCCTCTGAAGAACCACACATCCTGTCGGGGAGGGAGATCGTTACGCTGAACTTCATCATTCAGTGACTCAATTAGTCTGAATGACCCCCAACACCCCCCAACCTCAAACCACCAGCGTTCAGCTGTCAGTCAGTCTGTCTGCATCTTAAATCAGCAGTGAAAGATTCATTTTACTTCGTATGAAACTGAAAAGATCTTAAACATTTCAGAGATTCATCTGTTAGCTGACTTTTTTTGTGCAAAAACTCTGAAAATCTGTTAAAGATCTGATAAAGTTTCAGACATTTATCAAGTAAGATGTGAGGATAATGCTGCGTTTTTCATTTTATACGACAGAAAACAATCCTTAAAGACGCCATCTTGGACTTTTTGCTGACATTAAATAGACTAAATGACAAATCACAAAAATAAGAGATTATAAAAATAAGAGATAAGAGATATAAAGAAGAAAATATCCATTATGACAAAATAGTCCCACAATGCATAAATGCCGTTTATAGGTTGAGCTTACATCCAAAAGATTTTTTTTTCCAACAAAAAACACAAAATGATCACTTATCTTATAATAAGGAGACTAAAAAAACTAAAGTATTGATTAATATGTGATTTTTTTGATGACTGTTTGTTGTGATCAGTTGATAAACAGAAAAAATAATCAGATTTCTTTTACTTCCTGTGTCCGTACTTGTATGTGATTGGCTGTTCCAGGTCGTGATGCTCAGGGAGGCGGTACCAGAAGAGGTTGTGTCCGGCGATCTGGCTGGAAGTGTAGTTGTAGACGGAGGGATGAGAGAAAAGAGGGCAGGAGAGCCAGCCGGCCTCCCCCTCCAGGAGCGACACCGCCCCCTCGCTGAACTCCCCCCAGTCAAAACACATGGACTCTGAGGGGGCGGGGGACATTTCAGAGGTTAGTTTAAAAAGCAGCGTGTGCATCCGCATCAAGAAATAGATCCTGAATGTAACTCAGAAGTGCCGCTTTTCCTGCAGGCGCCCAAATACTCATCCTGATCCTGATCCTGGTCCTGGTCCTGGATCAGAATCAGGACCAGGATCCGGTCTACTGGATGAGAGCAGGTTAAAATGAGCTGTTTGGAGACGTGATGTTGTTTGAATGTGGAGAAACACAGTTCAGCTGAAGCATATTAAACGCTTGAGGATCAGGGCCAACACACTATTTCACTGGATCGGTATCGGCTACACCCGATCAATTCTTCATGCTTTGTTTACTTTACACTGCTGTGTGTGTGTGTTTGTGTGTGTGTGTGTGTGTGTGTGTGGGGGTGTGTGGTCGGCCTCGGCTGTCTGCTTTTTGCTTTGTGCTGTTTGTGTCTTGAGGCGACTTTGGAAATAAAGTCTTTGACACACAAACAGTGTAAAATTTTACATGCCAATCTGCATAAACATGCAGACATGATGAATTATTGTTATTTTATTCAGAAATTAAGGAAGTAGAACAAAAACTGTGAAGAAGTGTCGTGTTTTGAAGGAAGCTTGACTGCTGCTGGAAAAAGTCTCTTTACTATTTCTATGGTCATAAATGTTTTTCATGGTGTTGGCAGAGTTCAGTGCTGATTTTTGGGGTCACGATTCGATTATCAAACATTTCTCGATGCATCTCAATTTCAGATTTCTCTCCATGATTTATTTTTCTCCATCAGTACAAACGAGTGTGTCCAAACATCTTTTAAAAAAGATGACAGAAAACTGATCTGATTATTGATTTACTGAACGATGAGGAATAATGCAACAAAACATTCAGATGCATCATAAAATCGCTTTTTTTCTCCCTCCTCAAGCTCAAATCTTGATCTGGACAGACGAAAAGGAGAAACGAGCAAAAACTTTGTTCCAGAGTAGTTTTATAGCTCGATGATATAAAAAGAGAGGATGAACTGTAAGAGGGCAGAGGGACATCTCTCTCTCTCTCTCTCTCTCTCTGGGTTTGGTCCAGGGTGATTTAAAGCTTTTATGTGAGAATCAAACAGAGCTTAGTGGATGTCATCGTTAACTGGCCTCGTTAAGAGGAACAACGTTATTACACTTCCATCTCATTAAAGTATTAAAGCAAAGAGGGCAGCTGCTCCATTAAAAACAGAGAAACTCACCTCAGCTGCACACAAAACACAGACAGCTGACATTTAACTTAAAAATCCAACTTAAAAAATACATTTAAATATAAATCTGGTATAAAATACTGTGTAAAAAATAAATAAGAGATGTAACCAAACAGCTGAGAAAAAAAGATGAAAACAGGCTGCTGATATTTTTGGAGTGAAGCCACAGGGGAAAAGTTTTCTGACCTCGACCTTCATGCTGAAAATATCCCAGTGATTTATTATGGTCAGGCTTTTGCACAGATTCAATCTTAAGGAAGAAATCTGCTTTAGTTTTAAATGTGGAGTGAATTCAGGAGACTCCTGCTGATTAAGAGCTGAAGAAAATGAATATGGGGATAAAACAGGGCTGCAAATTTGTGAAAGGTCTGCAGCTCTGCACAAACATTATGCACCATTTGTAAACCCTCCAGGGAGGTTTTGCAGTAAATATTCACATCAGCTACATAATACAGTTTAAAAGAGATGTATAATTAAATAAGATAACATCATCTGCATAGCGGTGATATAATATAATATCATTGCTGTTCTGTGGCCTGCAGGTTGAGATTCTCACTTTTTAAACTTGTGTTTGGTTCCTGATTTCTGTCAGTATCTCTACAATAAGGCAAAATGCCTCTATAAATATTTACAGTTTATATTTTATGTGTTTATATTTATGATTGCAGCCTTATGAACAAGATGAAATGCTGATGTTTGGTGCCATAACATCAGCTGAGGCTCGCTGTAGTATTTATGTCTATTGTACATGCCAAGATATTTTGCCAGCATGGTAGATAACTGTAACTCATGACTATATTAAAAAGAGAAACTGCAAATCCTGACATTGGAAATTTCACAAGAAGAGATACTTAAACGACCAATTAATCATCGAAATTAGCAGCGACTCATTTTCTGCTGATTGATTTAATTGAATTGTTTCGGCACTGACTCAAGTTTTCAGTCTTCAGCTTATCAATCAATCAAATCAGAGACACACACACACTCCTCCAGGTCCTCGAACGCCTCATTTATAATGGATGAGGTAATTAGCTGGAGGATAGAGATGATGACAATTCAATACGTGATAATAATAGTGATGACTAATGAGTTCTTTACAGAGAGGCCTCTTCCACCGCCTCATCAACACGACGCCTCACACACTCAAATTAGACCACAAGTCGTCATGTCATTAATCTGATAAGTTTGCAAGTGTTGATTATCTCTACATCTTAAAATTAGCTTGAGAACACAAAAGAGGGGTGAAACCACAAAAGAGATCATTAAAACTACTGTAATAATGAAAGAAAATGTTATTTATTATTAAAACTGCTCTACAATTGACACTTTACACAATTCAATAAGTTGAAGAACTCTTTGAGAAGTCCACCATCCTCCTGAAGAAACCAGAGAAACAGAAACTTAAAACTTCTTAAAGATAAACTGAAAACTGCTCAAAGACACCAAGAACTTAAGGAACCTTAAAATTTCCCCTTAAAACTGCAGGAGTGCTTCAATACCCTCGAAACTAGACACTTAAACCTTCGCGTACTTCTTAAATTCAGAAGTAAAAACCCATAAAACACCACTGACATTACATCGCTATGATCACCCTAAAGCCCCAAAACCAAAAAACCACCTTTAGATGAGAGGAAACCACCTGAAGAGGAGCACTAAAGGTTCTTCCGTGACTTCACCCTACTAGCAGGAAACTCTTCAAAACCGCAGAGATCTTCAGAAATTACTGGGGCCTTTTAAAGTTCGCTTTGAAGATCCTTAAAGACCAAACGTGCCCGTAAAACGCCTTCAAGAAGTGGAAATCCTCTGAGGGATACTGAAACCTGTTCAGGAAACAAGAGGAGCCCCTTCAGCAACTCCTGGAAACCAACCGAGGTTACAATAATCCCATAGAGACCTTTTTTTAAATCTGTTTTAACAATTTATCAACATGGAGCTATCAGATTTAGAGTTTGTTTATTTCTTCTGAAGATAAATAACTACTAACTTGTTCATGTCAGCCCTAAAAATGTGGAGATTCACTGCTTTTCTTTGTGTTTTTTCACTGTTGGTCACATGAAACATGCAAAATGAGGACATCGCTTTGGAAATTTTGATGATCTTTCAGACATTATTTAGACTGGCAGATGAATCCATAAAAATTAGTTAAATCATTAGTTGCAGCTGTAATACATTTAAAGATAATGATGAAAACTGGTGTTAAAAATCTAAAATGACTGAGGAACAGAGCTTCAGTTTGACACCACAAAGTGCAGGACAGTTTCAGCCCTGCAGGTTTGAATTAATGGAGGCTCTCTACACCTTCTGTACAGTGTGTGTGTGTGTGTGTGTGTGTGTGTGTGTGTGTGTGTTGGTAATTGACCTGTCAGGTTTTTCCAGCCAGAGTATTAGTCTTTCTATTAAAACCTTCTCCAACATCCATCCACCTCCCTCCCCTCCTTCCTCACTATCCATCCATCCATCCATCTACTCTAATACCTTCAGCCTTATCCTTACATCCCCCTACACACACACACACACACACACACGCACACACACACACACGTTTTCCATCCATCTGCAACACGCTGCTGTAAATCTTTTTTTCTCGTGCAGGTTTTAGTTTCGTAGCTGCGCAGTAAAAGAAAAATATAATTGAATTATTTTACTGTGCCTGTTCTGCAACTACAGCCTGAAGATGATTTCATAATTCTTCGTGTGCATCACAGTCGAAGATGAATCATGTCACCAGATGAATAAATTACAAACACAACGAATATCAGATTATCTTCAGTCACAGGTAACAAAGTAACAATATACAACAATATTTTTAACTTGTTGGAGATGAATAAATGTTCAGGTGAATCTAAATGGACAAAAGTGAGAAATTATGTTCAGCCCTTCTTTTGGATTACGTTATATTAAAACAGTGAGGTTTTGTTTTAACTCGACAGATGAAAGCTTGAACAGCCTCCGAGCTCAGTGACTCTGAAACGACTGAATT
>JBAJHX010000049.1:2145955-2160641 GCA_037176925.1 Amniataba percoides | reverse complement strand
AAATGTTGGACCCTGTCCTTTAATCAGGAAAAGTTGAGTTGGTCAGTCCAAACTGAACATCGACTGTCGAGTGAACTGTCAAACAAAAGACAGGTGGACCCAAATTCAGGACACAAACCCCAGACAAAGAGACAAGGCTTGATCTTTTGACACGCAAAAACAATAACAAATGAACATGAAAACCTCACGCACGAATGCCGAGATCCTTGGACATGAAACATGGCAACATGAACGTATGAAACGAGGATCTGGCAACAAGACAAAGGCAGACAGGGACTATAAATGCACACATGAGGTAACGAGGAACAGGTGAACACAATCAGGGCGGGGCAGACAATCACACAGGCGGGAAACACACTGAGGCAGGAAGTAAAGGGACCTGCATGACATGAGGGAGGGCTGATTTCAAAATAAAACATGACACGCCAGAACAAGGAACCAGAAACATGACAGACATGGAAACTTAACACAGCGAGACGAAACAGAACCAGGAACCAGACGTGACATTCAAACAATAATCAGGACATGACAAGAAAACCAACTAAACACACTGAACGCATGAAACATGAAACACCAGACAGACCAGAAACCTGACGTGACAACATATAACCTGACACGGAAAACGAGACGAGACCAGAAAAAAACGAAGAGACGAAACATGACACTGACTTTTCATCTGGAGCCGTCATCAGGACAAAACTTGTGCCAAATACTTTGATTTACGTGCAGAACTTGTGACATTTCCATCAGCGATAATGACCTAATGACCTAAAACTAGCATAAAAACTAAACTAAGATGTGACCATGGCAAACATTATACCTGCTAAACTTAATCTTAACATTTATCTTTACATCCTGAAAAGGTTTTGTCAGAGACAGAGTAAATGTTTCTTGTCTTGATGGAAGTAAAATGTCAGTGTAAGAGTCGTTATTTCTGTAAGTCAACTTTCACCACGTGCAAAAGTCTCATCAGAACATGGAGACATTTTTTTTCTGGCACAGAAAGATTAAAGATGTTTTTAACCTTGTCGCTCTATGAGCTCAAAACCAGATTTACTGGAATAAGACTTTGACGTTGTGCAGTGAAAAGAGAAAGGTTCATCTTTGGTTTGAGGCCAAAACTCAAAGAAAAACTTATCGAATGTTTCTCCTTCGCGCGCTTTATTGGAAATGTCTCTCATTAAAATGATCCTGAAAATCAGGTTGGTCGACCTTCATCGGCACACTGGAGAGGCTTTAATTGCTTTAATTGCCACCATGAAAGCGACTCCCTCCCTCTCCGGAAATGACAACACTGTACGATGACGAGGCGTTTTTCAGTTACAGATAAAGCGCACCAGGAAGTGAATCCTCTCAGATTTTTGGAGAGCGGCTGCAGTCATGACCAGGAAGGTTTTGTTTTGGTTCTGCCTGCTGGTTTTGGGTTTCCTGGTCTGGCCCGGCCTGGCTCAGATCCCCGAGGCAGCACAGTGCCTCGTCTCCGGGAACTATAAACTGGTCCGGCCGCCGTACCAGACGTCAAACGAGTGCTGGGAGGATTGTTCTGAAGAGGCCGACTGTGACATGGCCGTGGTGATAACACCTCCCAAACAGTGTCTGCTGGTCAACTGTCAGAATCAGGGAAACTTCTCACACCGACGAGATCCCAGCACACAGATCTCCGTTTACCCCAAGAACAATGGTGACGATGGTAAGATTATCTGCAGTTTTATGTTTATAAACATGAAAAAATAATCTTTCAGGAAGTGAAGTTCTCTCAGATTGTCTCATGATTGGGGCTGGAGTTGCACAATGCAGGTCAGTGGTTATTCCTGAGAGTAAGATCAAATGAGGAACTAGTGTGACTTTAATGAAAAACCTGCTGAAGATCTCAGGATTATGAATTCATCAGAAAATCAAACTTGATTCTGATTGAGAGAAAACTTTCCCGTTAACTGCTGTTAAATGTTTTTGTTCCACAGACCAAAGAAAATATCTCAAGGAAGGTGCTTATGGACTGGCTAATGAGATACGTAAGAACAAACCTTTATTAATTAATTCATTCAAGCATTGTTTTACGGTTAAATCTAGCTAGTGGAGTTGTTTTTTTTCTGCTTTTCTGATGTGATAAAACATTTGTTTGCCCCACATCTCTAACTAGTAGTCTAATTAATTATTTGATTGCACAGATAAAAAGGAAATAATGGATCATTTATGTTTTATCCTGCAAAATAGATTTGTTTAATGCAAAATAAGTGCTGCTGAGGCATGACAACATCATGTGTGCTGTTTCTTCACACCAGTGAAGTGTTATAAACCCCCGAATAACCAAAGCTGCCAGTCGGAGGTTCGCAGATTTTTCTACAACAGCAGCAGTTTCATGTGTGAACGCCACAGCGACTGCTCGTCCAACAGGAACGGATTTGATACCCAGGAAGGGTGTGAAGCCCTCTGCAATGAAAAGTGTAAGAAAGAAGTGAAAAAATAAGAAATTTGTGGAATTTCTGACACCTAAAAAATATAAATGCAACCTTAAATTAACAAATGAGAGAGTCAGCCTGTTTTCCCCTGATTCTTCATATATCTTAGACTTTATGCTAAGCTAAGCTAACCATCTGACTCTGTTGTGAACATGCAGAGATTAAGCTGATTTCTATCTGAATACATGATTCTCACTCTAATAAATACATACGTAAGTCTTTTTCCCAAAAAGTTGAACTTTTCCTTTTCCTTTAACTTGTCTAACAGTGTTGATGTTAACATGTACAGCACTCAGATAAAACAAAACCACAACAGCAGTTATTTGATTATAGATTTAATATGATTTTGTGTCACTGAACAATAAGAAATACTTATTCTGTTTGGATAAATGATCATAATATCTTTTGTCACATCAGGATGACTTCTTCAAATGTATGTTTCCTTGACATGTAACTCCACGTTTCCTTATTTCATTATTAATAATACACTGAATTTCTTCTGTCCATCTTTTCCTCATCAGTCCGTTGTTATCGGCCTGTGCAGTTCGGTTCATGCCGGGCAGAAATGTCCAAATTCTTCTTCAACGTCTCGAGTCAGAGGTGTGAAAGATTTATCTTCAGCGGCTGTGGATCTAATGGAAACATCTTTGACACTGAGGAGGAGTGTCAAAGCCTCTGTGGTGGTGTTAAAGGTAACAGATCTCCATAAAATGTGTGTGTGTTTGTTTCTTTGTTTCCACATATTTTAGCTGAATGGGAAAAGATGTAAAAATGAGCCCTGAGGCACTCGCCATTATAACTGCTCTTAATACTGCTGTCCTTCAATCACATGCAAAATCAGACACCGATACAACAATAAAACAGACAACATGTAAAATCAGAACAAAATGATGAAAACATGAAGCACGAAAAAAAGCTAAAAGTTAAATAAGAGACATGCAGAGCAGAAAAAAAGAAAAAGTCCTTATAAGTATATTCCTGTATCATCTGCATACATTCGAACATCATCTCCTGCACAAACTGAAGACGGATCATTGAATAAGAATAAGATATAAATCTGGGACACTCATTATACAGCATGATAACTGAGCGTGGGTTACACTACGTCCTCGATCAATAATGATTTTTACTTTCAGGGTATCGTGAATGAAACTGAATGAAAATATTCTGATCTGAACAAATATGACACTTCACCAAATGTTTCTGTATTTTTAAAAACAGCTGCTACAACCAACCAGCCTGCCGTGGTTACAGGTAATAACACGTGTTTATTATTATTATTATTAATAATAATAATAATAATATAATCTTCACTCGTATGACTCTTTAATCACGTTTGTTATTCATTTTATTTTTATAACACAGTCAGTGATGTTACAGACACTTTTCCTGCCAAGACCACAGGTAACAGACCTCCAACACACATTTACATTATTTCATTATTATTATTATTTTATATATATTATACTTAACATTTATGTGTATCTCACATAAAATGTATTATTATTTTTTTTAGATAATTCACAAATCAGTATAACTGATTTTAAACCAGCTACTTCAAGCAGCCCACCTCCAGAGGATTCAGGTGAAATGTTTTTTTCTGAATTAACTTTATTTAAGCTGTCTCATCAACTTGACAAGGTGTACAGGTCTTTATATTATATTTGTTCTATTATAAAAACAGTATTTCACTTTTACAGCTGTATGCATGTTTATTCATACAGATCAAATTCACATTATTGCATTTATAATCATTACTTTAATGTTTAATCTCAGTATGATTTAGTTATAGGTTTTGGTCAGTTATATGTTTAAATCTTTCTGTATTTTTATTTTTAAAAACAGCTAATACAACCAGTCAGCCTGCTGTGGATACAGGTAATAACATGTGTTGTTTATTATTATTATTATTATTATTATTATTATTATTATTATCTTCACTCGTATGACTCTTTCATCACATATTTGTAATTCATTTTATTTTTATAACACAGTCAGTGATGTTACAGACACTTTTCCTGCCAAGACCACAGGTAACAGACCACCAACACACATTTCAGTATTTCATTGTTATTATTATTTAATATATATTATACTTAACGTTTAATGTTAATGTTTAATTTCAGTATGATTTAGTTATATGTTTTGGTCAGTTATATGTTTAAATCTTTCTGTATTTTTATTTTTAAAAACAGCTACTACAACCAGTCAGCCTGCTGTGGATACAGGTAATAACTCACCTGTGTTTTTTCTGCATTACCTTCACTTAAATATTTATTTAATCAACTCCACACTGATAATTAACATCATCAACTCTTTAACAGATGACACAGTCGGTGCGCCTGCACACACTTTTCCCCCCAAGACAACAGGTAACAAACCACCAACACACATTTACATATTTTCATTCATCATTATTATTACAGTCTGTTACATTTTATCTCTATTTATATCTCACATTTATTTATTTGTATGTTTTAATATAATTCCCAAATGAATATTTCAGAGTCTAAACAGCTTACTTCAGTGATCCGGCCTGCTTTAGAGTCGGGTAATAACTCATATTTATCTTAACTTTGATAATCCATCATCAGATCTACTGGTGCATCTCTGTTTTTACGATATTTTGTATATATTCATATTTATTCTCATAGTTATTTAACATGTTTAATATTTTGCCGGATATGAAGACCCCTGTCCTTAAATTGAAAGGTATCTTCAATATTTATTATACTTTTATATCTATTATGTCAGATTGTTCATTTAATCATTTCAGCTCCTGTAGATAGTGACAATAATGATATTAAAATTATTTTTACACTTTATTTACTCCTGATGGCTAAAGTATGTGGACACCTCATACGAGAAGTTTGCTTTGTGTTTCATGAAACTACTACAAAAGATTCATTTAACAGAATAATGTCCAGATTTTAAAAACTTTAAGAGACTCAAACGAGGATGTTTATCTAAGTTGATGCTATTTTTGTTGAATTTTTCAAACCTCTGATCTTCATTTTCTCTCTTTTGTTCAGCGATCCAGTTCGTCGTCCTTCCACTCGGCGTCCTGCTGATCGTGGTCTTCGTCATAAAATGCCACCGAAGATTCAGACGTTCACCTGTCGCCAGGTAAAAATGATTTACCTGATAAAACTTCAGAAATTATAGTTTCTACTCCTCTTATTTATCTGCTAGTTGTAGTTACTTAAGATTTTTACAAACAACACATATAAAGATCTTATGAAATATGTTTTGTCAAAAATTAAAAGTTTACAAAAGCACAACTGAAACTTTTCTGTGATTGATAAAAAATTAATAATTTTCAAAAAGGTGATTTTTCTTTTCTTTTGTAAATATATTTTCTGAAATAATAATGTCACTTAAAACAACAGTTCATTTTCTGGTGGAAATTTGAAGTTATTGATATTATTGCTGAATAAAATGTCTCTTTTAGGAGACGAGGATGTTAAAAGGCTGTGAGACACTTAATTTATTTTAAACAATAAACCTGTATTATTCTTTTGGTTTGTTTCTTTTTCTGCAATAAAAGGTGGCAGCTACTTCCTGATCACGTTTAGTGATCTTCAGAGGAGTCAGAGGAGGACCTGACCTGAGTCCTGATCGAGTCCTGATCGAGTCCCGGTGCAGGTTCCCAGCAGGATCAATACTGATAATGATTTTTAATCACTTTGATGATTTTCTGACTTCATCATTAGGTCAACGTCTGAATGTGTTCAGTAAGTTTAGTTCAGTTGGTTTATAACAAAAACTTCATGATATTTCAGCCTCAGCAGAACTTCAGTGCTGATTAGAAAACGATCAATTTTCAAATTCATTATTATTATAAAATCATCACTTTTCAGTTGTTGTTTGATTTCACGTGAAGCTTTATGGGTGAATTTTATGGATTTCTTTTTTTTGTGTTGAATTGTTTTCTGGGTTTAATTTGCTTTTTAAACTATATTTAGAGGCATTTAGAGGTTTGAGCTCTTGTGTCGTGTGTAAACTATCTCTGAATTATTAAAAGTACATTTATAGATTTATCATTATTTAGTCATTATTTCTGTTATAGATACTGATATATGATTCATTTTTAATGATGGATCACATGATGATCAATTTCTGTGTGTTCAATTATCTGTCTGGTTAGAAAAGTCAAAATTGAATTAATAAATAAACATGTAATCATGGTCACAAGAATAAAGTGTGTAAAATACATAAAAGATCCAATACTTTGTAAGTAATGATTTAAAGATTTATGGGACCTGATATGAAATAAAAATGTCAGGGGGAAAAATGTAAGTAAAAATACTCAAATAAAATACAATCCATTATGTATATCTCACATTTTCTATAGAATTATTCACATTTTGGTGTCTCGCCTGTTGAATTATTTTTATGTTTCATAATAAATCCTGCAGTTCATCTTTCTATCAGCAGAGGGCGCCAGATTAAACTTCTTGTTTCTGGATTCTGGTTTCACTGAATGATCAGCTTAAACCAGCCACTAAAATGATTAATTTCACACTTTAATAAACAACAAACAGTACTTTTTGTTCAAATTTCGAACAGTTGGATGATTTCTCTTGTTTTACGTCCAATAAATGAAAGAAGAAACGGCCTCTTGGAGAAAGAAGCTGCAGGTTTTATTCGAGGGGAGACCGGCGACCCCAAAATCCATCATCACGTTTTAATGGAGGGAAATCATTTACAGGATACACCCAGACTCTGTACAGGCAGAGGAAAGAGACTTTCACACAAATAAAGTACAGACAAATGTATTGTTGGCACAGCTTCAGCCTGCAAAACACTGAGACTTTTCTTTATTTTCTTGGGAACTTCAACAAACTCTTTGAGCAGATTTACTGAAAACTGAGAGGAAGAAGGAAGAGAAGCAGCTCAGAGTCTTTAAGGCCGAACAGTTCGTATGAGCAGTTTTATTTTTATTTCCTGTACAGAAAATGAGCAGAAATGCTGCAGCTGGTATAATAATAATGTTTTTTCCAAAGTATAAAAGTAAAAGGCATCTTGAGGTTTTCCAAAGTAATGGATTACAAATAAAATATTCAGTGTCTTTCTGTTTTTCTGCCGTTCAGAGACAAAGAACCGGTTCGGTGGAAACTCTCATTTAATTTCAAACAGGAAGTTTTCAGGGTCACACGTCGTCCCGTCTGAAAAGTTGAACACAGACTCTGTTTCGTTCAGTTCAGACTCCTTTTCTGTTGCTTCGCGTGAACACTGAAAGTCGCGAAGCAGCGAACCTTCAGCCTCCAGCAGGGGGCGCTGCTGATGCAACCAGACAGAGCATCAGGCCCAGGATATGTGTGTGTGTGTGTGTGTGTGTGTGTGTGTGTGTGTGTTGGGGGGTGGTCGACTTCAGGGGGGAGGAAGAGGAAAAGATGACATTTCCTGCCGCAGCTAGAAAATAAAACAAACAGGAAACAAGGAGCAGAACTCCCAAAGCTCAACGAGGAGCGAGTGGAGACGGACAGAAAGCAGCAGAGACAGACAGACAGAACCACAGACAGACAGAACCACAGACAGACAGACAGACAGACATCTGACAGAGGAGAGGAGGAAACAGCAGAAATAATCAGTAAAGTAAGAAAGAAAACGCGGCTGCAGCTCAGTGTGGAGCACAAACAACCTGCAAACCAGACCTGGACTTACTGACACACACACACACACACACACACACACACACACACACACACACACACACACACACTGTGGCAGAGATGTCACAGTCTTGAGGAAAAGTTGGGATTTTTTTCTACACAAACAGAAGAAAAAGGTAAGAGCTGCTGCTTTAATGTGTGTGTGTGTGTGTGTGTGTGTGTGTGTTACTGGGACATTGTTCATGTATGTCTTTTACTTTGAAAGGAACCAAAGTGAAGAAAACTAATTTTATTTTCATTTGATTATAAGAATCATAGATACTGAGGAATAGAAATAAAACAGATGTGACTTTCTTGAGGAAGAAAAAGAAGCTAAACGAATAAATAAAACTTGAATCAGCAGAAATGTGGAGCAGCTGATGAGTCGAGTGTTTGTGCAGCTGAAGTTTCACATGAAGCTGCTGACAGACGAGAACCTGCAGCTCAAACTGATGATTTTTATCTTCATCATAAATCATCACCTCAATTAAAAGTCTCTCCTGTGACGAACATCACAACTAAACAAACCTTTCACGAATCATCAAACTTTCATTCAGTCTGAGGACGTCAGTTTCCATCCAGCAGAAATTATAAACATTATATTGATTCAAAGCAAATCTGAAATCAGAGTAATAATGATAATTATAATAATAAGTGATTATCTTCTTTTAGATTTACCTGCAGTAACGCCATCAGGCCACACCCTCTACCTGCACACGAGTCAACGCTAACAGTTTCCCTCCGCTTCCAGTCTTTGTGCTAAGCTAAGCTAACTCTAACCTCTGTCAGTGCATCAGTGAGTGTGTGTGTGTTCGCTGATCAGCTCATCAATACCACCCGATCACTCGGTCCAAACTGGTTTTCTGTTCTGTTTCTTCCTGGGGAGTTGCTCCAAGGTGAGCCCCAGTGCATGCTGGGAGGAAGTCATTATGATGTAAAGGATGCAATCAGAGCGCACTTCCTGTTTCTGATTACATCTCATGTGTCAAGGCTGAATCACAGCACTTTTTCCTCGCCATTTATTCAACGTTTACTTCACGTTTCTTTGCTGTTACGCTCAGGTTGCGTCTGGTTTGTGGGTTGATTTTGAGAGTTTTTCCTCTCAGACTGTTCTTGTTTCTTGTTGAAGGTTGTAAAAAGAATAAAATACCTGCAAATGTCACTCCGGGCTGTAAAAAGGGACTGGAAATGATGCTTATAAATAAATAAATCTGTATTTTAGTTTAGGTAAGTTTGCCCTAAAAGATTAAAGATAAGTTGGACGTTATCAGGAATCTTTAAAGGTGACACGACAGAGGTGGAAACACTATTTAAAGTATTTTCCTCCATTAACCTGTAAGTGTGATTTAACAGAGGTTATCTTATGTGCAGCAGAGATCCATAAGCAGCGACGTGCTTTTCTATAAATAACTAAAAAAATCAGGGAAAGCAAACTGTGGTGAGGAAAGAAAGACAGAAAAAGCAAGAAGTGACGGAGTAAATGTGTCTCATCAGCACGTTTAAAATAATTATTTACTCCATGATTTCCCTTTTTTGACGTTTTTGAGTTGTGTTTCGTTTCTGGCTCTGAGCTCTCTTCGTATGAAACCATCGACAGCAGCGAAATAAAACCTGACTGTGCGAACTTCTCTTTCTTTGACCCGCTAACCCTCAAAATCTCTGCGTTAAAACGTCTGCAGCTGCTGACTCAGCCGCAAAACATTTATCGGTTTCACAACTCGAAAACTTTCCCACTTCTACAAACCATCACATCAGTTTTCATTCAGCAGTTTATCTTTGAGATCTCTGTCAGGTTCATGCGCCGTTAAAACTCTTAAAGATGAGCTCTTATTCTGAAAGGATCAGGAGTTTAAATACTGAAATAAACAAAAATAGAAGAAAATATCATCTAAAACTAATATTCTGTTCACTTTGATCAATATTTGTGTTGATGTTTTTGTCTTTTTGGGACTTTGATTCTTTAAAAATAAACTCACACATCTTTTATTCTGAAATCATTTTGACATAAACACACAGTATAATGAACTAATAATATAAAATATAACAGGAAGAGCTGTGAAGTGATCAGATAATCAGTTTATGCTGCAGAGGAAAGTCTCTCCTGATCGATTATTAAACATATCAGGTGTGAACAGGAAGGTCGGAGGGATTAAAACACTTAAACGTCAGGTGATGTTAACGATACGGTAACCATGACAACGAGGCTGCCTTAATCTCAACATCTTTCCCGAAAACTGATCAAACCACATCATAAAACTGATTCTTCATCACTGATTACATAAAAAAATTGTATATTTAATTGTAAAACTTGTATCGTTTTAGAGGACAAATAATTAATTTCCTGTTTGTGTATTATAGTTTTCAAATCTTTACACTTCATCTGTGTATTAAAATGAAGTTAAAAAAAAAAATCTAAAAAGTCCAAAGTGGCAAAGTGACAAGGGTTAGTGTGTGTGTGTGTGTGTGTGTGTGTGTGTGTGTGTGTGTGTGTGTGTGTACATTCCTGTTGCTTGGAGTCATCGTCAGCTGGTAAACACACACACACCTCACAAAAGAGCTGACACAATACTCATTAACTAAGCTTTCAGAGGTCAAAGCACACACACACACACACACACACACACACACACACACAGTAATATGTCCTTGTTGAATGAAAAGTGGCAGATTTTTCTCTGCTCAAGGGAAATTATTGGAAGGAAAGCGATTATAAAAGAAGAAACAGGAAGTCCTTTGACATTGAGAAAAGTGTGTGTGTGACTGAGCAGACGTGAACCCTCGTTTTCTGTCTCAGGAGTCCTTTTATGGAAAATAAAGCAGTCAGTCGTCAATCAAACTCAACACGCTTCATGTTCAAACATCACAACGTGCTGCTGAGATAAAAACAGGCTGATTAAACCCGATAAAAGACGATTTATTTTGGGAGCTTCGTCTTTTGTTTCCATGTTTCCTGCTCGCTTCAGAGGTGATGCTCTGATAAATCTGATAAATCTTCTTCTGACGTCACTTCACAACGAGGACGACGCGACAGTCGCACCTGATGGGAAGTTCGAGTGTTTTCTCTGCACATTAGATCTATTTTAATCGAATCTATGGAGCATCATTTTGACCATATCAAGCATTTGTAGTATTTGATCCTCTGCACCTTTAACGACTCATGAACATTTTATGGAAGTAAAATAATTATCATCCAAAGCAGATAACAAATATAAAACAAGTAAAAAAAAATCACTTACTGTCATTGCTGCATTGATGCAACTTGCAAACAGCTAAACTTTGATTAGATTTGGTCAAACTTATGTTGCACCATGTTAGCTTCAGTTTACAGAAACATAGTCATTAAGAAAAAAAAGATGATAAATCATAAAATTTCAGATGCATTTGTTAATCAGTTAATTTCTGTATAAAAAAAATAACATTAAATTTAGTTTAAAACGAAGAACAAAAAATAAAGAAAAGGTTAAACATCCAACTCCACCTCCAATAAATCGCCGCTCCCTGTGTGGTTGCGATATTTCCGACCGCCCTGAACGCACCGTGCGGACCGTGAACGCCTCTTTGGTTTCTGCGGAGCGTCAGTCTGAGCAGAGCAGCTGCACCGGGAACAGCTGACAGCTCAGTCCGCCGCTGCGACGCTCCTGTTCGGCTTCTGATGAGAGCGTGAGCCGCTGATCCGCCACCATGAGTCCCAGCTGTGAGTACAACGATGAGGAGGGAGAAACTTTTATTATAACTCAACTTCCATCTGCAGCAGAGTCTCTTTAAGATGCACAAATTAAGATCTGTGATGGTGGCTGAGGAGGAAATTAGAGTTTAATGTTTATTTTTTAAGTCCAGAAACATTAAAGCTGCAAAACAGTTTTTCTACTTATTGATAAATCTGGATTATTTTCCTCTATTAGTAGTTTATAAGATTTAACAGCGAAAGAAAGAGTGAAAATGTCCTTTTCTAAAGCCCAAGGTGACTCCAAAGTGTCGAAATATGTAAAACACATTTAAATTCTCACATTTTTCACACTTGAAGAGCTGAATTGGAACTTTTTTTTTGCATTTTTGTTGCAAGAAATGACTAGAATGAAATATTATTTAATAGTTTAAATCATAATTTGTCTTTATTTAGATCTGTACAGTGTGCAGATTTGTCCTGAGTGTGTCAGAAGTTTGATTATTTTGTTGACCTGCTGCAGTTTGAAGGTCAGAGGTCGACGGTTTGTTGCAGGAAAGTTCAGTAATTCAGATTTTTAACTCTTGCCTGTCGGAAATGTGTAAAAATGTGTCAAGTCATCGGTTTCAGTTCGATGGAAACACTTTGATAAATGCTGACCCTGCAGAGTTTTTGTGTCTGAATGACTTTGACTCCTCAGAGGAGCGAGACGGTGCGTTCAGGGCTGCAGGAAATGTCACTGATTAACCGGCTCTGTTGTTTCGCGCTGAAGGAGCAGAGTTTCTCAACCTTCAGACACTTCGGGCCCATAAATCTGAGCTGTTTGAAAAGTAAATACACGAGCAGTCAAGTGGGTCAACCTTTTTAAAATTTTCCATTTCTTCAGGGAACTTTGATGACTAACATCATAATATTTGACATTTTTATACGTAGATCTGTTTTTAAAGTGTTTTAACTCCTCAAAATGTCTCTTGTAGTTTGATCTGTCTCCACTTCTGCAGCTTTTCAGCTTCTTTTAGCTCCTAAATAAGTTTTTCCTGTTTTGGTTTAGTCTCAGCTTTTCAGAATAAAAGTTTAAAAATCCACATCGTGAACATCGTGGAGCTTTTAGCAGCTAAACTGTCAGATATTTCTCTCAGGATGTGGTGGAGACCAAAAACAGAGCTAAAAGACTCACATTCATCTCCAGACCCCCAAAAGTCCTCTGGATAACTTATAAATCAGCCACTTCAAGAATCAGGTTCAATGTTTTTGCTCTTATTTGCTGTAAAGTTGAGTTTTTTTCTGCGCGTTAAGCAATAAACTAAAATAAAAACAAAATAGAGTCAGGGACAGATTTTAAGTTTTGTTACTGTCAATTAGTAAAAAAGAACGATTATAAAAACAATTAAAAACACTTGATGCCTGTAAATGATCAGAAACAGCCTCTTTAATTTTAAATTTACATTTCTGAATATCAATCAAGATCCTCAAAGTTGTGAAAAGACGTCAAACATTATTTACAAAAGTCTCTCGAGCTACCACAGAATAAAGAGTTTATGTGATTTATCGTCTGTTGGTGGGCTCAGATGGATGATTGCGTCACTTTTGCAGATTGATCGAGAGTCGTCCACAGATCGGCGACGTGATGTGATGAAATCGTTCACAAACTGTCCTCTTATAGATTTATCTGGGCAGGAGGGGGCGACCGGGTCAGAGAGGAGTCATCCAGCGATGACATCATCCGGTCACGTGACGTTGGAGACTCATGAGTCCGTCCACAGAGGGTTTATTTTATTCAGCGCTGCGTTCACTGACACATTCTCGGAGGTTTCTGCATAGTTTGCTAATGTTCAGCCTGCTGAGTCAGGACGAGTTTTCATTAAAGCTGCAGACAAACAGTCCCTCTTTATTCATCCGTCACTCTCTTTTCTCTTTCTCCCATGCTGGATGAATGAGTGAATGAATGAGTGGATGAATGCACACATAAAACAAAAAATCAGTTCTTACTGGGGTGAAAAAAACAGAACAAACGTCTCTGAGCACCACGTTTGAACTTCCTGGAAAAAAAGAAACACAACTTTTGTTTCAGTCTAAACTTCCTGGTTTGACCTTTGACCTCTTTTTCTGTAACGCTGGCAGCAGTGAGTTCATCTAAACCCGTCATCATGAACACAACGCGTCAACATACCTGCTGCTTTATTTCCCAAACAACGTCTTAACTTTCTTTACACAACAACATGTGACCTGCAGCTCCTAAAAGACATAATAAGACGATTTTAAAGATGTATGACAATAAAGAATATCTTTACTAAAACAATGAAAGAAAATTCAAAGTAGCAAACTTCAGTTTTTCAGTCTTCAATAAAAACACACACGTTAAAGTAAATAAAACTAATCCTGTGAAATCGACTTCATATTTTTACTTCGGCTTAAAGAAGAGAAACCTTTTCTCGTTTTACTTTGAAGAAAAGAGACGCTTTGCTTTCATGAAGTCGTCTCAACGTGATCGACGTTGAAATCCATCATCTGACGAACATGATTAAAAAATCGTCTGCAGCTGAATAAACACGTTATGTTCAAACTGCTGATGAAGCTCAGAGCTGCAGACGTCCAGTCAACAAAGTGTGAAGAAGAGCTGTTTCATTTTAAAGGAGTCGTCCTGAAGCTCACACTGATCAGATCTATCAGACAGCCGACACTTTGAAATGAGAAAAAATAAAAGCCTTCATTGGATATGATAAATAATTTAAGTGCGTTTGTTGATGTTGAATCTGAGTCAAATCTGAGGAATCATAAGATGATTAATCGGAGGAAAAAGAGAGGAATGAACCAATGAAAAACTTTCTCTCCTTTCTTTATAGTTCCTCTTCTTTCTCTCTCACACATTCAGACACAGACGTTGGTCAGTTAAAGTTTTATGGCTCATC
>JBAJHX010000049.1:2096522-2116522 GCA_037176925.1 Amniataba percoides | reverse complement strand
GTGTCTGTTGTTAAAGATTATTTTTTGTGCACATCGTTTGGTTTAGTTCAGTTTGTATTTTTGTCACCAGGGTTTCGTGACATTTTGCCGCAGCGTGAATGAATCTTCATTTCACGTTTTCAGCAGACGTTATAGGAAGTGTTTTTGTTTGAGCTCCTGTTCACTCTCCTCTCTGTTTTCAGGAAGAAGCACGTGTCGGCCATCTTGAACATCCGCGGGATGACCCGGCAGGCGGAGCGTCAGGAGATCCTGAACATCGTCAAAGACATCGAGAGCAGCGACGGCGGCGGCGGCGGATTGGCCCGTCTGTCCCGGGACCGCGCCCTCTTCTCCGAGGTGCCGGTCACCTCCGAGGTCCACTGCCTGAACGTGGGCCTGAGCCGCATCGCCCTCACCGCCTCGTCCTGCTTCACCACGCTGCGACCGCGGAGACGCAAAGCCCGAACACCCGTCCAGGAAAACCCGGACGACGTTCTCTGAGCTCTGCGGGGTCACCGAGGTCACCGAGGTCGGACCTGATCTGTGTTTCGACCAAACGTTCAGACTGCTGCTTTAAACACCAAAAATATGTTTGTTTTTCTTTCCGGGAGAAAAGTTTGAGATGTTTGAGGTGGAAAAAAAGAGAAGATGGTTTAAACGTTCAGCATTTTGACTTTTTGATATTCAGTTTGATGAAACTGATGTGCAACTTTTACACTTTGACCCTCTGATGGGGAAAAGAGTCTCATGGGAGAGAAAAAGGAGAGACAGGCGTCCCTGGTGGACGAGGAGCGATGATGGTTGCAGAGAAAAACTGAACCGAACGTGGGAGAGTGACGATGATCCGTCAAAGCTTCAAAACGAGACATTTCTCTTTCTTATAACAGACAAGAAAATGTTGTTCAGTGTATAAATGCACTTTTCCGCTGGGAGTTAAGATCTTTTTTTTGTATTCAAAGGTCTGATTCAGGGTTGAGGTCTGGTCACATCAGAGGAGTGTCGCTGCGAAATTTAAAGAGAAATATGAAAAACTGCTGCTACACCACAACGTCTCCTTTATTCATGTTTATTTCAACTCAACGATTAAAGAACTGACGCATCTTTTCTTCTTCTCTTATTAGACTCAAAGGTAAATGAACTTCAGCTTGTCCCTCCCATCTTTGTTGAGTTGCTCCTCTGTAATCAGATTACAGCGATTCCACTGATGTGAATTGATTTTATTTTGAAATGATCGTCACGCTGCTGTGACCAGGCCTCAGTGATATAAAGTCGTCGTCGTGTGTTAAAATTTCACGTGGAAAACTTTTTCACGTTTTTCCGTTCTTCACCTGATTTCAGATGGAGTTTGTCCGTTTGTTTCGTTCATGTTGTCGTCACGACCTGCAGGATTTCTGGAACCGAGCAGCACTTTATGGAGGATCTTTAAAGGAAACCAGGTCTCTGGACTGAAGTGCTTCATTGGACAAAGACCTGAACTGAAACAAACTCACTTTACTGTTTAAACTGGAGGCTGAACTGAGGACGAGCACAGTTTCCACGCTGTAATCTGGATTTTTGGAAGAGATTCAGGATTTATTTTGACCCCTCAGAGTGTCGGAGGATCTTGTTTGAGCTCTTAGAAATGTGGAGTTTCGTTTATAATCCCAGGAGAAGCTTCACAAGAGACGTAGTTTTATTGTTGCACACGATAAAAGTAAATAAAAAAATCTAATCAAAGGTACTAGACGAGTCTCGTTCACGCTGATGGTGTATTTAAAGCCGTGATTATAGCCGAGGCTCTTTGGTGTGATGAGGTTTATTATATATGTGGGACACAGAGATAAATAGAGATTAATTATTTCTTTTTGCTCACTTTTACTGCAGAATATCTGGTTTTAATTCAACAGTTTAGATGAAGAGAAGCAAAAGGGGGCTCAGAAAACTAAGACGAAACAGGATTAAATGTTTATTCTGCTTTTCTTCACTTCTGCATTAAATAGTTTTATGTTTTAGCTTATACAGAATAAAAAACATAATTTAAATTCCACTTTCCAAACAATCCAGCTGTTTTTGATGGATTATCTGCTTTTATTTCTTGAGGAAGCCGCTGATGCTGCAACGTCGATGGTGCATTCAAGGACACTCCAACTTTTGAGATCTATTTAGTGAAACTTCCATTTTTCAGCTGCACTGATACAGATAAAGATTTTCTGAAACACTTTTTTCTTTTCTCTTTCTTTTTCTTTTCTGTCTCTTGTAAATGTGGATGTATGAAATGAAACTTCCTGTACAGAGATCAGCGTTTAATAACAATAAAACAGATCAGATCCCTGACTGGACTCATTCATCAATCTCACAAATCAATCTGTCTTAATGCTGCTATTTTTCACTTTTATGTTTTTTTAAGTGTGATTTTAAAGGCCTAAATACAGAAAAGTCTTGAATGTGTTTGCAGGTAATAATGGGAGACAAAATTGGGGGATTTATTATTAAATATTTTGATTGTAATCTTTTTCAGGGCATCTTTAACATACCTACTTACTGAATTTCATTTCTCTTTATTTTCACCATTAACACAGATTTATCAATCCATATGATTGTTTAGATAATTTTACAGATTTACTCTTAACTCATTTTAGGGAGAGTTTTATGTCTTTTTTATATTTTAAAACTTTTAATAACTAAATTTTAGACTAACATAAAGAGTCAGAGTGAAACTTTGATGCGATTTATTGAAGAGTCGTCCGTCCACAGAGAGTAAAATGTGTCACAAGTGTTAGTGAGAAGTTTCCTCCTACAGAGATTAAAATATCACCGACAGATTTAAATACAATTAAAACACAATGATGACACAGTGAGACCTCCTCTTCTCCCTCCTCATCGTCTTTTTACCTCTGTAAGATCAGTAAAACCAGTTCGCTCAAAGCATCATGGGAGCTGTAGTTAAATTTAAAGTTCATCTTTGAATAAACTCTGACTCCTTTTGCCCGAATATCTTTTTAAAAATTCATTTACATCGTGACAAATTCTCATATAATAAAAAACAAGCTAAAAAAAATCCTCCATCAGTAATAAACACATCAATGTTTGATTTTATTTTGTAGGAGGCAGGAGAGGGGCGGGGTTTCACTGCGTCATCATTTACCAAAATAAAATAAAAATGAGCAAATGAAACATCAAATAGCACCAACAGTAATTTCAGGCTAAATAAATACTCTGATGACATTTACAGTAAAAATATAAAACGGTCGAGGTCAAACATATTTACAAATCACAGAGAGAGAAAACCAGAACCAGGACCAGAAACTGAAACAGGACCAGAAATAAAAACTGAACTGAGACCAGACAAAAAAACACAAAAAACACAAAAAACCTTTTTCCTAAATTAAGAGTAACAGCAAGTCATTTGTTATCTAAATGAAGTTTTCATCCTGTTAAATCAGTTAATATCAAAACAGACTAAAGAGCTTCAGTTTATATGAAACTAGCAGACAGATAAATATTCAAGTGAACACAAAGAAACAGCTACGAGTAAATTCAATCATTCAGTCAACAAAGTGGAAGATAAAAACATTGACTTCTTTTCTGAAACCGTCCTGGATCTGGATCTGGTTCTGGTTCTGGTTCAGTGTGGTTCTGGTTTTGTTCTGCGGCTCATACTGTTCAGGCTGACTGAGGACAGATCGTCTCTATTCGTTGACTTAAAGGAGCGTTTTATTTGCGTTCAGATCTGACCGCTGCTGTCTCCGTTTTTTTACACCGAAACTTAAAAACATGAAAAAAGAACATCGAGCGAGCCGAGCTGAGGGAGCAGCTCCGGACTCGTCTCATCTGAAAGAAAACTGGAACAAAAAAAACACGTTTCAAGGTTTAATGTCGAAATTATTCACAGCTTCTCACGCGATTCTTTCCCTACTTATTAACAAAATACTGACCGACCAATGACACGCAGTCACTGCCTCTCAGCTGACCAATCACGGTGCGATTTCAGTGCGGTCGGAGGCGGGGCCTAAGTTCACTCAGGAGTTCGTCATCGTTCTCTCTAATGAGGAGAGAAGGTCAAATCAACACGACCAACCAATCAGATGTGACGTCACAGGATGTGACATCACAGGATGTGACATCACAGGATGGGACACCTGGAGCACGTTCAACCCGACTCAACGTTTGTTTGAGCAGAAACGTCGGTGTGTTCGACGTCCTGTTGTTTTACGTGTTGGCTTAATGGCAGCTAAAGAGAAAGGCCGCTCTTCCTGTTGACACCAAACGAGAGAAAAAAGTCAAAGTCCGTCAAACCGCAGTAAAACAGTTCAGACTGAACGTGCCCCAGCTCTTATTTCACACTGCTGTGGTGGGAAATCCTTGTAACTTCTGTTTTAAAGCTTCGAAAGCAGCTAACTGATGCTGGAAAGTAACTTATTCTTTCATAATAAATGAAATTAACATGAATGCACTCAAGATAAAACCAGTCCGGTTTACCGAGCTAATGAAAGGTGGACATTTAGAAGATACAAGGACGCCACCTGACATCAGTGATAAAACATAATAAATATGACTTTTAAGGAAATGTGAGCACACAGAGATCAAAACGTCACATCAGGGCCGATTCAAACAGGGGCTGAACAATATTTGTATTAAATTCTTATTGTGTATGAACAGGTTAAACAATCTGATCGGTTGATTTGGGGGTCTTGACCTCCGACTTTAACTTCAACATAGTTAAACTTACAAAAAGAATTTGAATTTCTATGTCTGGATTTCTGCCACGTTTTGTGTTAAACAGGTCGGCACATACATGGACGACGTTAAAAGCTCCTGCTACAGTTTCTGAGCAAAACCGACGCTAAACTTGTTTTGATTGTTGGCTTCTTCAAGAGTCTGAATCAAACATGAATAAACAAATTATAAATTTATATCATAAATCAATAAGTGATCTCAAATATTAACATTTCTAACTTTAGCGCTTCCTTGTGGTGCACAAATGAGCTGAAATCAACACAGATTTCTTCTCATTTTCACAAGAATAATCTAAAAAGTCCAGGTTGTAGTTCCTCAGGGCTCTAGTATTGGTCCTTTATCTTTTTAATTTACATGATAATATATAAAACACCATTTATTTCCCCATAAACCATCAGACCTTTCTTCTGTTAATACTCTCACAAAACATTGTATGTTAAGTCCCGCACACTTTAAATCACCTGTACTTTTTATTTACCGTGTTTAGTCCCCTAGACTGTATTTCCTGTAGTATAACGTACTGCAGTCCACCTGCTGTTGAGTGACAACGTTCACTCTGATTGTAATTATATTTAACGCCATATCTTTCAGAAAAGCCAATGTACTCCTGTTTCCTTTCCAATATAATAAGTAAATGGATCGTTAAAAGAAATTAATTATCTTTTAACTCATCATATCAGTTCCCAAATAGGCCGCAACTCTTCTAGCAGAAGATCCGCTTTAAAATACAAGGATGTCACTCGGGATGGGAGGAGAATCAGTCCGTTCGCAGACAAACAGGAGGTCACTGTGGCTGTGATTATTAGTTGGACGATGAAAATGACGCTCGTATGCACTCCAGACGGAGAAGTGCAGGTAATGTTAAAATCGCTGCACCCAACCAGTGAAAGTTATGTCAGTGTTAAAATCTAAAAGTTGTTTTAACTGGGGATTTGAAAATTCAGAGGTCTATTTATTGAGATGAAACATCATCAGATCATCAACATCATAGTGATCGGCATGTTGTGAATTAGAAACTCAACCCCAGTTCAAACATCTGTCTGCTGTGACGTTTAGTGAAAAGACTAAATAATCCGGTTTACATGACTGCGCTGCTCTTTGTCATTTCTGCCGATCTGAACAGGACTGACTAACTGATGGATTGACTGACTGATTGATTGATTGATTGGCAGCATTATCTTTAACATGACAGTCTCTCCTCAGAGACAAACAAACAGTTCTCTTTCAGTCTGTCTCCTCCAGCTCTGCAGGAGGAGGAGGTGGAGCGTCTCCTCACCCCTTCAGGAGGTGGAGCGTCTCCTCACTCCCTCATGCAGACGTTACACCTCCCGATGTTCTCCCTCTGCTGCCGGCTCTCGGTCAAAGTGGTGGAGGAGCTGTCGGAGGAGGAGGTGCGCGCCTCCACTCTGGTCAGCCAGAAACTGTAGATGTTGGCAAAGTAGTGGCAGGTTCCTCGAGGCCCCTGACACTCCACGAAGGGCTGCGCCCTGAAGTCTTTCAAACAGCTGCCTGATGATGTCAAAGACTGGCCGCCGCCTTCATCACCTGCACCTGTATGCTGCGACACACACAGGAAGTCACATTATCATCAGGTGTTTGTCCAACTTCCTTTAAACGAAGGTGAAAAGCAGCAAAGCTACTTAGAAAACGTAGTTTAAAAATGTTCATATGGTACAAAATTCAGTCCCATTCCAGTAAAACATGTCATTCATTTGAGTTTATTGCAAAAAGATCAAGGTCATACACACAAAAAATGACATACCCATAATGACTGTATTATTGAGACAGTATTCACGTTTTTTCAGTTTTGTGTATTTATCAGACATCACTCCCTTCCAGAAACTGCACACAACTTACACAGTTAGCCTGGTAATTTCTAGCGTGCAATAACTTCATACTGAACATAAAAGTATTAGTGGTTAAATAAATGCATTCATGCACTCGTAGTAGTTGCATGTGTAGTATCATTGATAGTAGTTTTTCCACTGCTCTTCTAACTGTTCTCAGGGCTGCAGTGACAAACTGGTAATATTTTCAGTGGTATTGTTGACAGATGTAGTGTATTATTACTGCTCGCACCATCAGCAGTAGTTAAACTTTATTAGTCGTACTAACTCGACAGCTGCAGTACCCACCATGAGGAAGGAGTATCCAGTCCAGAGGCTCCTCCAGTTGGGGGGGCAGAGTGGCAGTTGTGAGGACTGGCTGTGCAGTGCGACAGGTGAGGAGGGGGCTTCGCACACCACACAGCGGCTGATGTGGGCTTCGATCGAGTCTCCACCCACTGGAATACTGGGCACGGCCGCCGTGGTCGACAGCCAGTAGGATTTGTCATTACGACTAGCATAGGAGCAGGTTCTCATGTTACAGGAGGAGAACGGCATGGTGGAAAACACCCGCATACATGACCCCGCCTGACCTGAAAATCATTGAGACAGATACTGAATTATTTCTTAAAATATAAATCATGTTATTCACAGTTGTGTGATGTGAGGGAGTTGTTCACATGGGAGATATTTTGAGGAAATCCTGAACTTTTTCCAGAGAAGAAGGAGAAGTGAAAAAGTTGTGGGAAGATTTTTTCTGGCAGAGGTCGCTGAGGTTGTCAAAAAAAAGTGGGATGTTGTGGATGACATTCAACCTGAGGTGCTGAAAGCTCTGGACATTACTGAGCTGTCTTGGTTGACTCTTAAGTATCATGTAGAGGTCGAGAGAACCGCCTGTCCTTCATGTTCAAAGGTTGAGGTGGTTTAACACCTGATTGTGATCCCCCTAAGTAACCCACTGAACAAGTCCAAGTGATAAAAGACCTCATGGTGGACCCAGAACACCTGGAAACATCTCAAGATCTTCCAGGACAAACAGGAGGACATGGTTGAGAAAAATTAGTTTCTTTTCCTGTTGAAACTCTGATTTTATTTCACCTGGGGAACCTGGCAAAAGTTGAGGCCCCTCTGCAGTGTCACAGGAGCAGGATCAGTTCGCTGTGGGGATAATGGTTTATAAGGGAAGATGATGATTTATGATTTAATAATGAGTGTATCTGTGAGTGTATACCCAGGTCCTGAGTGTGAGCCTTCTCCTGACCCTCCAGGTACAGCAGACTGTATCCCTCCCACAGGACACTCATGTTTGGTGGACATTCGGGGACCTTCGTGGATTGGCTGTGCATTACTAACAAGAAGCCTGCGTTCAACTTTTTGTTTGGTCCAGGAGGACCACGGTCACCAACTGAACCACAACCACCTGAGAGACACAGATCCCAGGAAAACATCAAGCTGATATACAACAACCACACAAAAGCTCAAAGCTAAATTCACAAGAACAGCAACAAGTAAGTGGATATGAACGGGGGAATAAAAAATGGAGAATTCAGCAAACTTTATTTATCAGTTATAACTAATATTAACAGATGATCATTATTTAAGACTAAGAAAGAGTCATTATGTAAATACTGAACTAAAGTGTACAATTAAATTATGAATAAGTGGAGTCTCACCTCTGTCTCCCTCTACTCCACTCTCCCCCTGCAGACCTGGTGGTCCTCTCTGTCCGTCTGAACCTTTAGGCCCCACAAGGCCGATTAGTCCCTGAGGGCCGATGTCCCCCTTCTTGCCTGAGACACATTATTGAACTCCTTAATGATCAGCTGCACTGAAACACCTGCTGCGCTTCATTTCACTCCTAAATTAACCTGAGCTGGTTCTTGATTTTATTTTTTTTTGACAGTTTCTCACCTTTGGGGCCAGTTTGACCGTTTTCTCCCTGGAAGCCAGCATCTCCAGGTCTACCAGTGGGGCCACGAGGTCCTGGGGGCCCTGGCTGGGTGGGAGGGTGAGGTGGGCAAGGGGAGACTCGTCCCTTCTCTCCCTTTGGACCAATGGATCCACGACGTCCTTTTGGCCCTGGAGGCCCGCAGGGACCAGGAGAACCTCCCGGACCCCGACTACCAGGTAGTCCCATCAGACCTGAAGACCCCCTCAAACCTGATCACACACACACACACATACACATCTAACTAGGTGACAATCTATGACGAAGTATCATGACATACAAAAATACAAAAGTAGAGGCTAAAATCAAAAGCCATGACTTGAAGCAGAATCATGTGTCTTTGGATTAATCTATTCCTGTGTTTTTGTCTCGGTGGATATTGGAGTTTGCTTCGTGTCGGATACACACTGATCAAACAAAGTTCAGCTGCGATGAAATCATGCCTTGTGTTTTCGAACATGTTATGCATCTTTGGAGCCTGAAGCATCATGTTTACTGAGATTTTATCACATTTATAAGTGCAAGGAACCAACAGGATGTCAGACATCTTGGCCAGTGGAAGTCTGGAGTGGTCCAAAAGGGTTAAAAATTGGGTCCAGTAATGCAGATAGGTGATAAAATTTACTGACACTGACATGACATGAATCTTCTCTGAGTGAAAATGCATCAACATTTCGGGTAACTTCACACAAAGAGATCTCAGATACACTGAGAGAGTCTGACCTTTTTGTCCTGGACCTCCAGGGAAGCCTGGTAATCCTCTGGGCCCTGGAGATCCCTTTGGGCCATTTGCTCCTGTGCATCCTGTGTCCCCATTGTCCCCATCATCTCCAAGTACTGGGAGGTTTGGACCTGGATCCCCCATGTCACCCGGACACCCTAAAAAAGCAAACAAAGGTTGGACGTCATCAAATGCGATTTATCTGTTAAAGCTGGTAAACCTGATCGTTAAAGTCTGACCTGGATCTCCATCTGGTCCAGGACAACCTGGGTCTCCGCAAGCCCCTGGGAGTAGACCTTTACAGTTTGCTCCAGGTTGGCCTGGGGGTCCAATGCCACCTATAGGGCCTACAACGCATGAAGACACAATGAAAGAGAGAGAAATTATTGATAAATCAGTCGGTTAACTGGTACATTTATGTCATCGCTGGTCTATCATTTACCCTGAAAGGAAACACACCACTACAGACCTTTTGGTCCTGATGGGCCTTTGGGTCCTGGTGGGCCTGGCTGGGATGAGCCAAAATCTCCTGGAGGACCTGGAGGACCTTTATCTCCTGGAAGTCCGATACAACCTTCAGGACCTGGTTCACCCAGACCTAAAAAGACAAGTAATAATTGTGTTTGCTGATGACAGCGAACAAAAATCCTCCATATTTTAATTCCTTCTCATTCATTCATTCAATGAATGAATAACAAAATCACAAAGCTCACAAAGCCCAACACACAACTTGTTGCTGAGAGCTTACGGTCAGGCTGCTGAACTCTACTGTGGTCATGTGATATCAGGTGGTTGTAAATGTGCACAAATATCACCTTGTGACAGAGTGTGAAGGAGAAAACGCTGCAACAGCATGTGTCATCATGTACCAGTGTCTGGATGTTAGCAACTGACTTTAGTGTGTGTGTGACTCACACCTCTGGTCCCCATATCCCCCTTCACTCCTTCAAGTCCATCCAGACCGTGAAGTCCCAGTGGCCCGGGAGGACCTGACGTAACAGAATCATTCAGGAGAAGCAAAAGGTAATCTTACTTTGACAAACTCATGTTCTGTGCAGTTTAATCTGTCAGGTAAATATAGAAGCAACAGCAAACAAACTGCATATATGAAACTGCAAAAATTATTTTCCAGTCACACCATTCCCCTTTACAAGAGCAGCTTTGTTACTAAGATAATAATCAAACATGTCTGGATCTAACCTTGGAGTCCCGGGCAACCCTGTGGTCCCGGAGGGCCATCTGCACCAGCTTTACCAGGAAGACCTGGACGACCTGGACGACCTCCCGGACCTGGTGGACCGACCACACCTGAAAATAAACCCAACCAACAGACAGGGGGTTGTAGTGGGGGATTTCACAGTTCAATCAGACTGAAACTGGCCTTTACAGGTTTTAGATGGATGACTCGTCACAGAGTGAAGGACTGATGAGGTCCAGGTGAGCTTCTGTACCTTGTGGACCCAGGTCCCCTGGATAGCCCGGATCTCCTTTACATCCTTTCTGCCCTGGAGCCCCAATGAAACCGGGGAGTCCAGGATCTCCTCTGAGTCCAGGAGGTCCTGAGAGATGATTCATACAGATACACCATTCACATCATTGTTTTCTGATTTCTGTGATTTACTATGATGTTTTCACCCAGTTACTGTAAGCCAATGACTTCACATTTGTGGACAATAAAGATAATATAAACTCATCAAAAGGTTTATTCAGATTGAATATTTAAATTAAAAAGTCTTATGTCATTTTGTGGGCTGTATATTCATGTTCAAGCTGCTCGTCATTATTATTTTCTGTTTTACTTTGATCATTTTCATCACAATTAAAACTCTGTCACAGCTGCAGAACCAGAACCAGATCATCACCGAAAGGTCCGCGGTCTCCTGGTGGGCCCTTGTCTCCAGGTGGACCCCCACAATAGTTAGAGTCTCCTTTGTCACCTGAAACACAAAAATCACACAACAGCCACAATCAGTGAGGGAACCAGAGTTAAAATGATTTCATCTTTTTCTATTACAAGTTTTACAGGTCTTGAAAATAAACTTTAAATAAATTTGGTGGGTGTGGTTGGGGTTAGTTCACACCTTGGGTTCCCGGATATCCTCGCAGACCAGGTTCTCCAGGTTGCCCTAAACATCCTGGGTCACCCTGCAGCCACAAACAACAGCAGATCAACATTTCTGAACATTATGTGAACACAACAACCAATTGACCTTCTTCTCTTGGTCCTCAAATAACAACTCAAACATTTTCCACATTGCTTTATCAGCTTGATACTTTTATGAATTTGACTTCAGGTGGAGACAAACAATGAGGAAGTAAACGCAAGTGGCTTAACTTTCTGACAGTTTCTGTTTAAAATTTCTTAAAACATCTCTCAGAAATAGAAAGACAAGATTTTTATTAGTTAGCTTGATTTCGTTAGCAATTCCTCAATGATGGCCATATATATGCCATAAATATAGCATAACAATAACTATTAATCTAACTATTAACCTAGCTGTACGTTCTCCTAACTGGCTTCTTGTTTCAGCTCATCCTTTTCAAATTAGCAAAAAACATAAAATAAATCCTACTCGCAGTTGAACTTTACGTTTGTCTCCCAACTTAAAATCCTGTTTTCTAAAGCTCAGCTGTCTACGTGCATCATCTCAGGTCTACTTTTATCTTACTGTGTCTCCAGACTCTCCAGGGAAGCCAATCAGTCCTCGTGGTCCTGGTCTTCCAGGTGGTCCTGGAGGTCCTGGTTTGCCAGAGGGCCCAGGGGGTCCTGGGAGTCCTACAATGCCTGGGGGTCCATCAATGCCTGGATTCCCTGGCTGACCACTGGTTCCTCTCACACCTTTACTTCCTGTAGAGAGAGAATGATCAGCGTTGATGTTAAAGCATTTTCTGAAAGATCAGGTTGTGTTTGCTGTGAGGCTCCTCATCATCACGGGGTTCAGTGCTGGCTCCTGGGGGCCAAACAGATCTGCAGGAGTAAACACTGAGTACACAGAGTGCCTGAAAGCACTACTGAACCTCTGATCTAAAGATGTCTTGACCTATCCACTTCCTATGTGACATCACACCCTGACACGGGTCTCTATGGTAACAGGTCTGACCTCGTGGTCCAGGAAAGCCGTTGAGGCCGGAGGGTCCTTGTTCTCCTTTCTCTCCTTTGATGGGGACACAATTGGTATCTCCTGGAGGTCCTGGAGGCCCTATACAGCCTGAGAGTGACACACATAGACTCAAGTTATGGACACAAGTTAGGAGTAGTACTGCAGAAATACTACAGTAACACATAAAGTACTGGAGTAGCAGCACTCAGTAGATACCTTTGTCTCCTTTTAGGCCTTGACATCCTGCAGCCCCATCTTGTCCATTCAACCCTCTCACACCCGTCTTGCCCAATGGTCCAGGGGCCCCGGGTTGTCCATGGGCCCCAGGTCGTCCGATTTGGCCCTGGGGTCCCATCGGACCTAAAACACATTGTAAGTATTTCTGTGAACCTTTGTTCCTAGAAAACATCTGAAAACGTGTGTTTGCTGCAGAAGCTCACCTTTCTGACCGTTGGACCCCAGCAGTCCTGAGTCTCCAATGGGGCCAGTGCTGCCCTGGGGCCCTGGGTACCCCCGAAAACCTGGGGTGCCTGATTTACCATCAGGCCCTCGAGGGCCAAATTCTGGAGGACCCACTGCCCCAGTGTCACCTTTCTCCCCCGGAAAACCTGAACAGACAATGACGTCACAGTCAGGTGATGAAGAACACATATTCTGATAAAAACTTTCTTTTCTGCAGAGAGGAAGGATATGATAGACAGCCCTTTATTTTCGAAATAATAATAACGACCACAACAATTATAAAATAATAAAGTCATGTACATGTAATTTGTAACTGAAAGTGAGAAAGTGAGAATAATTAAGAACTTACCTGGGGGTCCGATGAGCCCAGAAAGGCCATAAAGGCCTGTGGCACCAGGTTCTCCTGCATCACAGTATTCAGCTATGGGCCCCTGGGGGCCAGTTATTCCCGGGGCCCCATCCTGTCCTCTCTGGCCCTTTGCTCCGGGGCCCCCAGTAGGTCCCAGGAGTCCTGAAAAAACATAGGAAATAATTATGAACAGTATGTACGGACTGCAAGCAAATGAACTGACAAACTTTTCTTTACAAACTTCATGGATAGAGACATCTGACACAGTAATTCACCTTGAGGTCCATCGTTACCAGGGGGGCCAGGGACTCCTTTAGGTCCCTGAGAGCCTAGTGGCCCCGGGAAGCCAATGGGTCCTGAGGGCCCGACATCAGAGTCTCCTGCTGGGCCCCTGAGTCCAGGAGAGCCTGGGAACCCCGGAGAGCCTGGACATTTTAACATACATGAGGAACGAGTCAAAATAGATCAAAAAGAAGGTTTTAGTGTCATGTAGACTTTTAAATGATGTGTAAATCTACTGGAGAGCTGGGTAAGGATCCCATTTTTTATTCAGAAAAAGAGACTATACCTGGATCTCCACCATAACTGAAGCCTTCGGGTCCTTCGTCTCCTGTATCGCCAACAAAACCTGGGGGACCTGCAGGAAGAGAAGATATACTGACACTCCCATAATGTAGATACTCTTACATAACTAAAATATACTCTCAGATCATGCGAAGGACAGGTGTGCATCAGGTGGAACAGGTGCAGTGTTGTACCTTGTTGTCCAAGTGGTCCAGGAATTCCATACTGTCCTTTGTCTCCTTTAGATCCATCAGATCCGGTGGTGCCCCTAAAACCTGGAGGACCTGGCAGTCCGGGGTAACCTGAAGAGACACGAAGGTGAAGCAGCAGGTGAAAAGGAAGTCAGACAGACAGGTGAGCAGACATGCAGATATTACAGATGTGTTTACCTGGATTTCCAGAATCTCCTTTCTGTCCGCGGGGACCAGGGTTTTTGGGTGTACAGGGCAAAGTGTCACCTGCAGGAAGAGGAGGAGTCAAACAGGAAGTGGGAGCAGATGATGAGAATTTCATGGAAAGAATTATGGTATTTTGAAGTAATGTTACTATTGGAGCTGTTTTTTGCAGTTTGTACACACTTCAATTAAAGTTAACTTCAGATTGATCTCTACCTCTAACACCCTTTGGCCCTGGTGGGCCAGTGAATCCTTGAGGTCCAAGGTCCCCAGGGGCCCCTCGCTCTCCTATTGCACCAACAACACCTGGCCCTGTGGTGCCTGAAGGCCCTGAGAGTCCCTTTGGCCCTGAGAGTCCTGGAAAGCCTCTTTCTCCAGGAAAGCTGGGGAAGATTTCACCCTGAAGAGAAAAGTGTTTCAGGAATATAAAAGCCATGTTTCTGAGATTTTTTCAGTCTTAAAAAGATCTGGATTTGAGGCCTTGGACTTCCTCCTCTCCATCCTCTACCATTACTTATTGATCTGAACTATTTTATGAATATACAGTCAACTATCACAGGGCCATTTTGGTCTCTGATTTCTGGGTTGGTTTATGGACACTTACTCATGATAGACATTGACATCAATAGAGATGATGACATCTCCAGAAAAGGCAGTGACAACAGCAGACTGCAACTGCTTTCTTATTATTTTTACAGCAGCTTTTTTTTTAACCTTTTCTACTCTTTTACTGCATTGTCTGGTTTTAGTTCCACATTGCTGTGACGTGGCTGCATATTTACACCTGTTGTGAGTTTAGTTTCTGACTGACCTGAGGGCCGGGGTCTCCAGGGGCCCCTGGTGGCCCATCGAGTCCTCTTCTCCCTGAGAATCCCTGCCTGCCTGCTGGGCCCAGTTGGCCTATGTTTCCTTTATCACCTGGAGACAAAAGTCCAATCAGAGGCATTGATATACTGAGATGACACCATGGCTGAAACCAGTCGGTCAGATGTTTAATGGTTAAACTCACCTTTGATATCCACCACAGTGAAATCTCCTTTCTGACCTTTGAACCCCTTGACACCTGGAAATCCACCCAGACCCTGCAGACAGACCAATCAATCAATCAATCAATCAATCAATCAATCAATCAATCAATCAATCAATCAATCAATCAACCAAAACAAGACACCGTGAACTCCTCTTGTTGCTGCCAGGATCTCTGTCCTCTGACTCAGTTTTTAGGGGACTCACTTGTTCTCCACGTTGTCCTGGGTCTCCAGATGCACCGTACTCTCCTTTTGGCCCCGAGGCCCCTGTGGGTCCTAATAACCCTAAAGACCCTCTTTCACCCACAGGACCGGGGCTACCCCTCAGTTCAAGAGGGGGGCCACAAGAACAGTCACCACTGCTACCTGAAACCCAGAAATAGATTTATGGTGTAAAAATGTGGAGTCAATAACATGCGGAGTTCCTCAGAGAAAAATCCTGGAGCCTCTCTACTTTCTATTAAACATGATGTATAACACCAGACAAACTCAAATTCTCATTTTCAATTAATATTTCCACACACTGACCTTTGAACCCTGGGAAGCCCATGACCCCTGGGGGCCCCTGTCTCCCTGTGTTTCCAGACTCTCCTGGAGCACCGGGAAGACAGTAAGTACCTGAAAAAGAAAACAGGAAGTGAGCAGGACAACAACAGACAATTATCTTTATTCATTGTTTAATATTAAGACATGAAAATAACACTTTTTATCATTGTCAGAACACCGTCTCAGTACTCATGGTGCTGTATTTTGCCATAATTGTTAGAATGAACACACTCATACATTCAAAATACAAAGTCTAAGTACGGATAAATGTGAGCTGAGACACAGGAAGTGTTTTTAGTACCTGGACTTCCTGGTTCCCCTTTTAGTCCTGGGCCTCCAGGGCGTCCTGGTTTTCCAGGTTCTCCAGGCGTTGGTCCATCTAAGTACACCTGACCTGGATCTCCTTTGTCCCCTTTGGGTCCTGGAGCTCCCCTCTGTCCCACAATTCCTGGCGGTCCTGAAGAGGAACCATAAAGACCTTTGTTCAGTGTCATAGCTCCTTAAATCTGATTATGGTGTGAAATCTGTAAAATGTAAAAATCTGAAGCTTTAAAATAGAACAACAAACACTGCTTATATTTTAGAAACATGTACGTTTTCTTATATTAATGTTCTTGTTCCTGCTTTTCACTTACAAATATGAAGAGAGGAGTTTTTACATACTCAGGATTGATTCAACCTTCTCTGTCACTGCTGTCTATTCACCAGTCATGCTAAACATCACCACCTATGATGTCACCTTGCTCATCGGCTGCAGGTACTGACCTGATAAGGATCTGCCGGGTGGTCCTGGGGGGCCGTGTATTCCCATCAGCCCCATGTCTCCTCGAAGACCGGTCAGTCCAGAGGCCCCGGGCTCTCCAACTTCACCTGGACGACAGGAAGCAGTTAGCTGATGCCATACCAAAATGATGACATAATACCACATCAACACATTGATGATATCATACCAAAGAGATGACTTCACACCACAGCGATGTCTTAGACTAATGACATCGTACCAGAATGACGATCAGCCATTACATCAGATGAGATTTGTGACATGACACCAAGCAGACAGACAGACAGATTTGGGTTTGATTACCAGCCAGCTGATCGATCAGTGTGTATTGAGCCGTACCTTTGTGTACCATATCTGCGTACTGAGGGAGGCCTTTAAGACCTGGATCTCCCATCATGCCCTGGGAACACACAGGCTCATTACAGATTGTATAAACAGAGACAGGACCTTCTTTCTCATTGGTTTATCAGATTTTAGAGGACGTTCAGACTGAAAACGCAGCAGTCAAACAGCTCAGGTGTTACAGGTGGGATACTTCAGCTACTCTTCCTGTTTCTTGTATTTTCTTACAGCACAGTGCTGATGTCGTCACACCAGAGAAACATGATTTTACTGCACTTCATCACAGACAGACTGACCTTTGGGCCTTCTCGTCCAATCAGACCAGGGAGGCCGGGACTTCCTCGAATCCCCTGAAAACACACACACACACACACACACACACACACACACACACACACACACACACACACACACACACACAAAAGCCATTATACTATTACTATTAAATATAGCCATTATATTTCTGTTTCTGTCTGGCTGACAGGTGTATATTAAAGGTAGAAAATTGAAGTGACATGCTTCTTCACTTCCATTTCACTCTGTATTTATCATATCAGGACATCATGGTAGACTCTGGGCACACACACTTATGCACATCATGCACACATGATTAAAAATACCTGCACAAACACACAACATGCACACACACACACTTGACCATAAGCATGCACAGTTTCTGTAAGCACTCTATACACTCCATACAAATCTGTATATTTTATATATAAGTAAATATACACTTCATGCAATAATACAAAGTGTGTTTAAAGTCACAATAAAAACTTGAACCTGAAGATGAAGCGCCATTTTCAGTGTCTAAGTAGTGAAATCTTAAACACACTTTGAATGTGGCTGCAGTTTTTTACATGATTTTTGTACGAGCCTTTACGTGTTTACAGTGTTAAGTTTGTGTTTTGTTGACCCACCTTGAATCCTTTCTCTCCTGATAGACCTGAAGCACCAGAAAGTCCCTGAAACACACAAACACATCACACACGTGTTCACATGCTGGCTGATATCTCACTGCTAATCTGATTATAAGAGTTCATGTAAACACTTTAATCAGGATGGACCGAGTGACTCTGAGTATGAAGTTTATTGTAAATCTTTAAGGTTACCTTCAGACAGCAGACAAAAGTGACCCAGATCTTTTATAGGTGGTCTTAAATAAGATACAAGTCAGATTTTTTTCAGTGCATTGAGAATAAGAGAATTCATGCATCTTTTACATCACTGTAGTTAAATCCCAAACTGCAAAAACAAAATGGAAATGTCTGTACTCATTGGACCATTTTAGGAAAAACCAATCAGACTGACAACAAACACTGAAGCTACATTAGCTCAGACAGGTAATCTCTCATTTTATCTGACTGTACTGATCAATATTGATCAATAATGTGAAGGTGGAGGGTTACTCACTCTGGGTCCAGGAAATCCCAAAATCCCCTTTTCTCCTTTGATCCCTGGCAGAGCATCCAAACCCTGAAATCACAAACACAGATCTTCATCACCTCTGTGTTCTGTATGCTCGACATTCACAGTAATCAATATGGGATCAATAATTCTGATCTTGATGTTGAATAATGTGCATGATATGATTAAAACTGTGATCAGTAGTGATCAATAGAATCCTTCAGCCAAACGTTTGAGTAGTTTGATCTGATGCGTAAACTTACCGGCAGTCCCTGAGCGCCACAGATGCCTTTAATACCTCGAGCACCCTGACGGACAAACAGAACTCAACATGAGAACCAGCAAACAGGAGAACGAGTCTGAGGACGTTCACAGTAGAACCACAGTAAATATAATCAAGATGTAATCTGATTGGCTGTTTGACACTGGAGCCCACCTGTTGTCCTTTGATGTTCAGGGCTTCTGGTCGTTCGACGTATTCAAACGGCCCCGGACGCCCCTGAGGGCCCTGCTCCCCCTGTGGACCACACACAGTACTGCAATACTACCACTGCACAGTAAACAGAAAGATGGACGACACGACAGCCTCTGACAGTGAAGCTAAAATATCTGGATCGCCCCCTGCTGGCTGGTTGCAGTACAGCTCATAAGCCCCGCCCCCCTCCATGTTAGCAGATTGGACAAATTAAAAACAGGTATCAACCACAAAAAAGTAGTCAAGGAGGCACCTGCAGACAACTTTTCAGTACGTGAATGTAGAGTAGAAACATCAAGAGGAAATATAACTTTAATTTTAGCAGGTGACTGTTAGCCAGCAGTTCCTAGTTATTGATTATTGATCGAGTCAGTTGTGTGTAAGTGGTGCCTCGATAACTCTTGGAAGGGGGTTCAGCCAAAAGAAAAGTTTTTGATCTTGATATTTTTACCTCATCTCCTTTCTGTCCGGGCAGAGATCGACCTTTTTCCCCCTGAAACACAAAGAAATCAAGACCTGTTATTATAAATCATATATTCATCCTACATAATAAAAGAATATTATTATAAGCATAAAAAAAAATTAGTATTAATAATAATAATCAGTCATCAAGAATAAGAAAAACTATGATTTTCAGTATCTATATATAATACTCCTTTACTAGGGTAAAGATTATACGATACGATTACAGAATATGATTAGTAATAAAGTGATGCATTATATTTTGTTTTTAATGTAAAATACAAATATTAATGTAATAATGTACAATAACAGCATTTCCCTCTAAGATGCAGTGAAGCAGGAAGTAGCATAAAGTGGAAATACTTAAAGTATAAATGTGTAATACTTGTTCTGGAGTGCAGTAACTGAGTAAATGTACTCAGTTACATTTCTGATGATACTTACAGGCAGACCTCTGGAGCCAGGCAGACCGGGGAAGCCCTGGAGAGACACACAGGAATGAATACGTGCAAAAACAATCTGCTCATCTTAACAAGGACTTTATTGATAATATTGATCATTTTCACGTGTGTTTGCTCGGACTCACATTGTTTCCGTCTAGTCCAGGAGGACCTTCAGGACCTGTTAGACCACTGAGACCTGGGTCACCCTGCAGACAGACAGACAGACTGAAATCAGTGACATCCAATCCGAAGAACCAACATCTCAACCTAAGAACCAACAGAACCAGAACCACAGCACAGAAACCAGGAGAACCACAAGAGAACCAAAAACAAAGCTCACATCTGCAGTCAAACAAGTCACATTTACAGCTGAATTACAGGTGAACTACAGGTAATCTACAGGTGAACTACAGGTAATCTACAGGTAATCTACAGGTGAACTACAGGTAATC
>JBAJHX010000049.1:2030917-2044099 GCA_037176925.1 Amniataba percoides | reverse complement strand
TCCGGACTAATCAATGAGCAGAGACACAGCGGGCGTGTGTCTGTCAAACACACACACCACACACACACCACACACACTGATTCACACTGATTCACCTCGTCCACATGATTAGCAGGTCAGCACACACCATGTGACCCCCCCGCCGACACCCAGCGGGACTCCGGGAGGACGGAGAGAGAAAGTGTCCTCCTGACAGGAAGTTAAAGACTCAATCAGCGATCTGAAAAAGGGAAGGAGACGAGGAGACGAGGAGAGAGATAAAGAGAGGAAACAATGAGAGGAACCAAGGTAATAAGGAAAGGAAACAAGGCAAAATAGGAGATGAAATAAGGAGGAATCAAGACAAAGAGAGGAGAGGAAATGAGGGAAGATAGGAGATAAAACAAGGATGAAACAAAGGAAAGGAACCAAGGTGACATGGAGGCAAACTATTAAGAGGAAACAAGGAAAGGTAGATAAGGAAACAATGAGAGGAAGGTGGTAAGGAAGCAAGGAAATAGAGGAAATGATACAAGGAAAGATAGGAGATAAAAGAAGGAGAAAACATAGAATAGGAAGCAAGGTAACAAGGAAGGGAAACAAGGAAAGATAGGTGATGGAAAAGGAGGGGAAACAAGGAAGGCAAATGGGAGAGGAAGCAAGGAAAGATATATGAGGAAATAAGGACAGATAGGAGATAAAACGAGAAGGGAAAGGGAGGAAAGAGAGGAGAGAAGTAAGAGGAGACAAGGAGAGGAAACAAAACGAGGACACAAGTGGAGAGGAGAGAAAGGAACAAATAGCAAGAAGAGATGAAAAGTATAAAAGTAAGAAGAAGAAACAATGAAAGAGGAGAGGAAAGGAGGAGACAAAGAGAAAAAAGAGGAGATGTAGAGAGGAGACAAGGAGGCGAAGAGAGGAAACGAGGACACAAGAAAGGAGACATTGGAGGAGATTCGAGATCCCTGATTGGTTCTTCAGCCTGTGATGTGAATCGGTTGATGCAGATTCTCAGTCGTGTTTCGTTAATGGAGGAGAAGTAATGAGGACACACACTGCTGCACAGCACGACACAGACAAACACACACACACACACACACACACACACTCACACACACACACACACACACACACTCTGTGTATTTGCATATGAACCCTGAGGCGAGGAACATTTTCTTTAAAGGACACGGAGGCCTGATCGCAGCACTTTGTGTGTCAGCGAGTCGTCGACTGATCACAGAGTTCGAGGGTCGATCACGCACTCTTCAACACGACAAATAATCAATAAAACGGAAAACAGCTGACGTCTGATTGATCAACAGGAACAATTATTCAACTATCGACTATTACAAATGATTATAAAACAGAAAGAAAATGTGATAAATGAGGGCGGGTTGGTTGAGTGAGTCATTTTCACGGTTTAAGCTTCTCAGATGTGACTTTTCTTTGTCTTAAATGTCCATAAACTGAATAAAGTTAAAGTTTGGAGTCACTTTGGGCTCATTTCTCACTATTTTTTTTTACAAAGCAAACAATCAGTCAATGGATCAATGGAGAAAAGAATCAGCAGCTGCAGTCTGAAAATACAAACTAGTTGAAAATGATTCACCTCAACCAGCTCCAACAGAAAAATCTGCTTTTTATTGACTTTAACTACATTTTACTGAGACTTTACTTTAAATTACAGCAGGCGTGGAGGAAACTCTGCTGACATCTAGTGGACAGGTGGGGACAAGACAAGAGCCTCCATAGATAGATAGATAGATAGATAGACAGATAGATAGACAGATAGATAGATATATAGATAGATAGATAGATAGATATATAGATAGATAGATAGATGGATAAGAGATGAAGTGACAGTGAACAACAATGAATCCTCCTTCAAAGTCACTCTTCTTTTCTTCTTGACATCTCGATAGAAAATGAGAATCAGCTGCACGTCATTTAAAAACACGCCACAGAGCATGATGGGACGTTAATTGCTTAATCGCAGCGTGCAGAGCACCTGTGTGGAAACGTCTGCATCCGTGATGATCCACTCATGTGTGCAGGAAGACGGACGACATCGAATGAAACACGTTCGGCCTCTCAGCTGGACCAGACGTTCGCACACTTTCTTACACCTGACTGGCCTTGTTTCTGACAGCACACACAGTTTGCTTCATATATGAACAATAACATACTGTAGGTTCATTTTTGAGCACTTTGAAAAGTAGAAGTCAGCTGTAAAGACTGAAGATTCAGTCTGTTGTTGATTAAATGGAGCTTTTTTGTTCATGAACTCAAAACCTGTCAAAGGTCAGTGAGTTTGTTTCAAGTGAGAAATTACTTAAATGCTTTATAAAAATAAAAACTGTTTAAAATGTCCAAACAATAATTTAATTCAGTTTCATGTTAATTTCCAACCATAGGTGTTAAAAAATGTAAATATATAACTGGAAAACGTCCATCTGATGAAAAAGATCATCTAATAAAACAAAAAAATGCTTTTAAGTGAGACTGTTTGCTCAGTAATGATTTTATATTATAAAGGAAGAAACTGTGAAAGAAAGAAAGAAAGAAAGAAAGAAAGAAAGAAAGAAAGAAAGAAAGAAAGAAACTTTCTTTTTTACATCACTTTTCAAACAGAAGCGACTGAAAGTCTTTTACATGATGTGATGAAATGTCAATGTCATTTTACCGTTAAAAGCAAAATAAAATCAAGTCAAAGATAAACAGAGCTTTTAAAATGAAAGGAAAACAAAATAAAATAGAATTACACCAAAATAAAGTGAAATGTACAAAAATAAAAGAAACAAAGTGACAGTGCAGCAATAAAAGGTTCAGTGTTTTAAATCAGTCACAGGAGAATAAAAAAGGTTTAACAGAGTTGAAAGTTTAGTTTCATGCAGTCTCTCCTCTCTGCTCCTCGTCCGTCCGTCCGTCTGTTTCTAACTCGGACCGACAGGCTGAACCAATCAGGCGTCAGAAACAGACGGCCGCTGTAACCCGACCAGTCACAGAGCCGTTTCCGTGGTAACAGTGTTGGACAGGTGTGAAACGCGTCGCGTCGTCTCCTGTTAGCTACCTGACAGCTGAAGTCCCGCCTCCTCCCGGCTCAGTCCGTCCGGATTGGTCGCTGCAGCTGGAGACAAACCTCTGTGGTTGCTATGGTTACAGGAGGCAGGTGATGATGCTGCCGTGGTTACCAGGTGAGGTGGTGGGTGTGATTTTTATGTTAGTGATGATCCAACATCCACTTTTACTTTTTATCTATTTTTGCATCTGGATGATGAAATAAAATTATTTCTATAAATGTAGTAAACAATCATCATTTTATAGAAAATATCAACATCCTAAAAGAGTTAAACATCTTTTTCACAGGTGAGTCCAACATGCTGCTCACCTGATCTCTCTCCTCCTGCCTCATGTGGGTAAATAAACTCAAAGATGTCGGTGACGTCCACCTACGTGAGGAATGTGCTCCAGGTAAACTGAACCTGCTGATGACATCATACAGGTGTTGTCAGACCTCAGGTGAGTCACCATAAACCCCAGAGGCTGTTTTCATAAAGCTTCCTGATGCAAAGACTTGATGAAACTGTGAGAAAATTCTTCAGAAATATGAGCTTTTCAAACTAGATCCTGCTAAAGTTTGTCACGAAGCATTGAGGAGCTTCTTAAGCAGAGAAGAAACTGGTGCAAAGACAAAGAGGGAAGAGAAACATCCTCCAAACATCCAGAAAAATCACCACAGATCCGACTGTGCAGGATGTTTTTGGATGCGCTGATCTCCCACTCGACACGATAACTCCGATCACAACACGAAGATATTTGGCGACTGGAAAAACACAAACAGTGACGGCACTTTCACCTCTCATCTCATTTCCACTGGATGGAAACTGTTTTCAAGTGTCACCTCAAAAGAGACGCTCATAACGGAGATTTTGCTTTGAAAATTTTCCCAAATCTGTCCTGGAAAATTTCAGGTTGTTGTCTGATCAGAGTATTAGTGAGTTTTTGTGAACAGGTGACACATCACGGCCGAGACGAGCGAGTCATCAGCTTCATTGTCTGGTTGCCTCCCAGGTGACTGACTGGTGCTTTTAACTTCATCGAAAAAAAATTCCAGTAAGGCGTCTGAGCTGAAGAGAGATTTAGATTTAGAAAATTCTCCGAGCGGAGGAAGAAACAGAAACTTTTACCTCTTTTAGCGAAACATCTCTGTTCAATAAATTGTCAAAGTAGCTGACAGAAAGTGTGAAAGTAGCTGATTCTCATGCTGATAGTTGTCGTATTCATTTATTCATCATTCTGGTCATTTTAGTTCTTCATATATTTGATATCAACAGAGAAAAATGGCCCTTTTCAGTCCCTTTAATTAAACACCAACAGCTTTGTGACGTGTGGACACGCACCAAAAGTAAAATGAAAACGTCGTCACAGTGTGAGGCTGAAAATGTTGTTATTGTTTGTGTGATTGCTGCTAATGGGAAGTTGTGACAGACCCGACTCATCGTTGTGTTTTTTATTGTCTTTTCTGGCGTTATGGCGTTATTGCGGCCACCTTACTAATGACCACGAACATTATCGCTGCACGATCTAATCTGCAGCGTTTCATTAACTCATTGTCATTCAGCGTTCAGGATATTTCTCCTCCCTCTTCATCTTCGTTTTCTTAAAAGTCCTCCTCCCTGCTCCGAAGGGTTTTTCACCCCGGGAGGTCTCTGAAGGACGAAGATGCTTTGTGAATCATTTTTATCTTTACCAGGATCCAGTCTTAACTGTCGGGGGAAATTCTTAGAAAAACTCATAATCATATAAGAATTTAATCACTTGGATCGACGCTTTGCATCGGGAAGCTTTACAGGTAACCAATCAGCCAATCAAAGAACAGCAGCTGAGGTTTGATTAGTTAATGAGACATCAGCTGTTGTTAATGGACGAATCAAAACACAACCTGCAGCCAGAAAATTTCTGTAGATGTTGCAAATAGCGAAGCATCCGAGTGAGAAAGAGTTTTTTGCAGAAATATTTAAAAAAAAGATGAATAACAAACAAAAGGAAAAAATCCACTGAAGCTTTCTGTGTTTCCTGCTCTCAGGGCGGAGGTGTGATTAGTGTTTGAAGTCTGAACAGTAGGAAACTGTTTGTAGAAACATTTTCTCTGCTGTGATTGAAACTTCATTACTGAGACTCCCACAGATTCAACATATTACTGAACATTATGGCCTCAACAGGGTGTTCGTACCAGTTCTCAGTTAACATAAAAGAACAAACCCACAGGAGCACAGAGACTCTGAGATTCCTCCAACATACACATTTTAAATTAAGTCTACACTCTTATCTTCAAATGATCTTTTGGTAAGTTAAAGAAAAAGTTCAATTTCCTTTAAAGTTATAGAATAAGACCCTGATGAACGATTTGTTGATTTTCACACAGTAGTCGACTGTTGTCAAGCAGATTATCTCACAAGATTTGTTAAGATTATAGATTTATACAAAGATGGACGACGTGAAAGTTCCCTAAAAGTGAAACTAAAACACCTACATCGCCCCCTGCTGGCTGGTTGCAGAACAGGTCATAAACCTCTGATAAGAACCAAAGTCTGACAACTAGAAAACAACTCTGACTACAATTAAAATTTAATTACTTTTACTTTTACAGCACAGCATCAACAACCAAATTCTACTGTAGAAAACAAACTATATTAACTAGAACTTTTTCCTCTGCAATAAAAACGTATAAAAAGAAGAAAGTCTGCAGACCAAAACAAAACCTCCCGACGAAAAATTTACCGATCAAATCCAAACAAGATTAGATCTTCTGAACTTTACTGACTAGAATAAAAACCCCAAATCATGAATAAATAAATAATCTTCATCCAGACTCGAACTTGAGGACAAACAGTCAAAACAAAACGATGGTTTACGATGTGACTTTAGCAAATAACGACATTCTTACAAAAGACGTCAAGTTTATAGAGAAGTTTTGTCTCATCTGATTGTAATAACAAAATGAATCAAACATAGATCTTACTTCCTTCTTCTATAATTCATTTTTATTTTCTTACGTTCAGCTCAGATGTGACACTCGTTTTCGCTGCAAAGGTTGCAGATCATTTGGTTTCTTTCCAGGCTCGTACATCTGCTCTGATTCCTCCAGTTGATGCAAACTCAACATTCACCGGCTGTGCTGCTGTTTTATGTTTAATTGTTGCTGACTAGCTCGCAGCTACCGTCGGTGCAGCTGTTACGACGGTGAATGAGCAGAAAGCGAAGAAAAAGTCTCATTAATTTCCTTCCTGAGCGTCATCAGTCGTGTTTGTGTGTCAGCGGCTGAGTCAGGTGAGACGAACGACGAACGTGAGGAGGATTTATTAAAGGAAAAGTAGCTGCTGAAGCATCTGTGATTAAAGGTAAGATGTTTATTAAGAGTGTGCGTGTGTGTCAGCAGTGTAAAGGTTTTTGATGACAGACCTGCAGGCAGCACGTCGACACATCAGTGATGATGCTGCGAAAGGCTCCACCCACAAAAAAAGGAAAATCTGATTTTTTTTAACTGAGCTGATGCTTCCCCGAAGGTTTGACATTTATCAGCAGTTTGATTCAGACATGGACGTCAGATCGTGGATGGATTACTGATCAGGTGAACCAGGTACAGTCAACAAAACACTGTTCACAGAATAACCACAAAACACAACTACAAAGACACACAAATACAGAGATACTAAATTATGAGAAAAAGACCGAACGACCATAAAGAGACACAAAATCACCAAAAATAGACCCAAAATTACTATAAAGAAACACAAAATTACTTTAAAGAGATGCAATATGACTACAAACAGATGTAAGAGACACTCAGAAACTACAAAGATACAAAAAGACACCAGAGTGACAAAATTACTGTGAATAGAAGCTAAATAACTAAGTTATTATAAAAGCTGACAGACTACAAAGATACAAAAAATATTTGTAAAGCAACACAGATCAGCTACAAAGAGACACAAATCAGCTCATAAGAAACACAACATTTTTATTGCAGGGAGACAAAAAGACTCACAGCTTCCCAAAGTGACGACAAAGAGACAAAGGTTCAACTACAAAGAGACAAAATGACAAAACAGAGACACCAAACAACTACAAAGACAAACAAAACCACCAAAAAGAGGCAAAGGAGTAACAAAAGTTTTCAGTATTTGTATTAGTATCTGCTGATGAAGGCTGAAAATATTTCAGGTGAATTAAAATAAAAGTTTGCTCTCTGGTCCTAAAACACGAACACGAAACGTCCCTTTGCGGGTCCGCGAGCCTCCAGCTGAGAAACTCTGTCAACTGATCAGCAGGAAGCGAGGAAAAGTGTTTGAAAACGGATCATTTCACTAAAGGGTGGAAACATCATCATCACCATCATCATCATCATCATCACTCAGCCCTCAGCCCCGCCCCCTCCGTGACGTCAGCAGGGCCCTATAAGAGCCGCTCTGACGGGACAGACCGAGCAGATCCGCAGACTTTCACCTGACAGACAGACAGGCAGACAGACAGACAGACAGACAGGTGATGATGCTCTCCTCCTCGCGCCTCCGCTGCCTCCTCCTGCTCCTCCTCTCCCTCAGCGCCTCCATCAGCTGCTCCTCCGCCGCACAGAGAGACTCCAAACTCCGCCTGCTGCTGCACAGGACCCCGCTGCTGGGCTCCAAACAGGTGAGGCAGACAGGTAGAGAGACAGACAGGCAGGCAGGTAAGAGAGAGACAGACAGACAGAGAGAGAGAGAAAGTGACAGACAGACAGGCAGAGAGACAGACAGGCAGAGAGACAGACAGGACACTTTAAAAAATCAAACATTTCTAACTTTTCTTCATTTTTCTGCAGCCAGACTCATTTTTAAACAAAGAAAAGAACATTTTATTTGTTAATTTAACCTTTATTTGACCTTACTGAGAAGAAAAATCAGTTGCAGACAGAAAACATCAAATATAACAATAAAAAAAAGCAAAATAATAAATATTTAATGCAACTTAAATCTACTGAACCTCCCGGAAAAAGAGTGAAAATAATAAAGAAAAAAAAATCTTCTTAAAAATGTGTCTTTGGATTTTAAAGGGGAAAAATACTGAGCCTGTAAATAAATGTAGAAATGATGTGAGATGAAGGTTATTTTAATCTAAAGTTAAAATAAACTGTAAAATAGACAAAGAGGCTGCACTGAAAAGCATCAGACAGACAGACAGGCTCCTCTAAACATGACGTATTAAAAAATAAAAGTCTTTTGTTAAAATATTCAATCAAAATGTGATTTCAAAAGTTTAAATTCTCTTTTTCTTGATTTAAAATGTTGATTTCATGTTTATTTCATGTAAAGTGACGGATGTTTCTGCGTCAGGAGGAAGACAAACTAAATGTGAACATTAAGGTTTATTTTGAAAATTTTATTAATTGATTAACTGAGGAATAATCAAGAGATAAACTGATCAGGTGATAATTTGACCACCTGCTGCCTGCTGAGCTGAAAAACCAACAAACAGAAAAAACTTTTATTCTCATGCTTTTTATTTTTACAATCATTTTTTTCTTTTATTCTTTTCTCTCTGAGCAACAGAAAGTAATACTGCAAATAATTATTCATTTAATTAATTTCATCTTATTATCACAAAGATGAAATCCAAATGTCTCTCTGATCATCTGCTAGTTTTAAATGACTCACAGTTAATGGTGGTATAAATTATTATAAGTTATTTTAAATTATTATAGATTAGTAAGAGTTACTGAGTTAATATCGACATTACAAAAGCTTCTTATCATCTTGTTAACTCATTTTCATTTGTAATTTAAGCCATTAAAATCTTATTTTCTTAAATAACTGAGAAATTAATGATTATTTTCACTCTCAATTAGTCTGCAGATTATTTTCTTCATTAATTAATTCATCGTTTGGTCTCTAAAATGTCAGTAAATAGTGAAAAATGTCACTTTTTTGTTCATCTTAAGATGTAGAACAGAAGAAAACAGAACATCTGACAAATGACTTTCTGTCGTCGTGACAGAAAAAGAGAAGTTTAAATCTTTATTGTCTGCGGCGGCGTCACGACGAGCTGCTGCAGATTCACTCGGCGTCTCATCTTTCACATCTGATCTGATTTAGGACGAGCTGCTTCGTCTGCAGCCTCACGATCAACTCGACCCCGCCGACGAGATTCACATCCAGCCACGATAGTTCAGCCTCTGAAGCATCGATCAGACCAAAAAACATCGACTCACACTTCTGTCTCATCTTTCAAACTTTTCTTCTGAGGTTTAGACAGATGATTTTCTCGATTTTAGATTTCTTTGAAAAATATCTTAAGCCTTCCTCAGTGAACATAAATAATCAGGCCTTTTTTTTATAAAATGAAGGAAACTACTCAAAATACTTCATGTTGGTTGAAATCTCCAGAAAAAAAGCTTGAAAGTGAACTTTGAGTTTAGATTTTAAACAGTCTTTAACTTCTTTATTTGTATTTAGTTTGTTGTTGAACATCGTGCAGTCGGCCGCAGTTTCACGTCGTTTAAAGTTCAAATTCAGGTGTGTGTTTTCATGTGTCCGGACTCCAGAGTTTAATGTAAAAAAACAAACTTATCTTACCTTGTTCGTCCGATTAGTGTGAGAACATCAGAAAATACCAAAAACATAAAACATATCTCACTTTCACCAAAAACGTACCTGTACGTGTCTCCCTGACAGCAGCTTCGAGTGTTTGTGTAGATTTTAATTACACTGAATAAGAGAAGAAGTCACGACAGAATTAAAGAAATGTTCATATGAATAATCAGTAAATAGCTTATTTAACCTTCAGCAGAGACGAGGATCAGTTTAACGGAAAGAAAACAGAAAAAAATGAAGATAAATCAGCAGCATGAAGTGAAAACTGAGAAAGCGTTTCTGAGCATTGAATATTCTTCTTATATATTTTGTGTTTGCAGGACGTGTCTCGGCCTCGCTGGTGTTTTTCAGTAGTTTTAAATGAAGCGTTTGTGTGTTTGCAGGACATGTCTCGGGCCTCGCTGGCGGAGCTGCTCCTGTCGGACCTCCTGCAGGTGGAGAACGAGGCTCTGGAGGAGGAGAACTTCCCGCTGACCGAAGGAGAACCCGAAGACATCCACGTCGACCTGGAGCGAGCCGCCGTCGGCAGCGGACCTCTGCTCGCCCCCCGAGAGAGGAAAGCCGGCTGCAAGAACTTCTTCTGGAAGACCTTCACTTCCTGCTGAGAGCCCCGCCATCCTCATCCTCGCCGTCTTCATCAGACACTGTACAGAAACTGTGTGGATCAGACAACCGATGATTAGTTTGGATGAATTGTTTAGATTTTTCTGAGCTGATTCTTTCTGAATGTAAACTTGATGAAACTATTTTTAATTGTTGGTTTGAATAAAATCTGTTTGAGACAAACGCTCGGTCCTGTCTGCTGATGGAGGAGGAGAGGAAATAAAAATCTTCATCAGGTTGAAGAGCTGCAGGTTTTTATTGGAGCTGATTAAAATCAGAGCTGCATATTAGCAGCTGAGGGGGAGATTCAACAGTAAAATGACAGTTAATGAAGGTTAATAAACACAGCGGAGACTCCATAGCAACAAGAAAAGACTTTTGAAATGACTTGTTTCATCCTGAACGGCACACTGACAACAGATCAGACAATAAAACCAGCTTTTATTGACACTCAGGGTAAATTCACATATTAATGTTACGGCTTCACAGACTGAAGAGGCGGCGAAAATACATCATAAAACGACTCCGTTTAGAAACACTTTATCCTGCGGTGGCTTAGTGAAGCAATAAAACAGCATAAAAACAAATGGTGAACCATAAAATTTGAAAATAAAAACATTCTTCGTCTTCACATGAATGATTTCTGAAAACAAAAACAACATTTAGCAGAAAACAACAAAAAGATTTTTTTAAATCCAGGAGAAAATATCTGTTCAAATTGTTTTTTATTCTAAACATAAATAATAATAATGATTAAAATCAAATGTGTGATTAAGTCAATTTAAAGGTGGTTTCTGTTTTTCATTATGATGTGGGAAACATTCAGAATAAAACCTTCAGATGTGATGGAGACGTAGTTTGTTTTTTGGTGTAAAACTTTTTGATATCTGTTGAAAGTAAAACTGCAAAATGTGTCCTGATCTGACTGTAAAGAGTTAGTTTCTAACTCAACTCTTTTGTAAGTTTCTCAGTATACATTTTGTTTGTTTGTTCAGTATGGCAGTTCTTGTCCCATCATCTTGGGTTGAAGTAAAATTACTGTATCATCTGCATAGAGGATAATGTGGGCAAGTTGTTAATGTAAAAGGGAAAGTGTAGTGAGCCGAGGATTCGACCCTGAGGTGTCCCAGCGTCACAGGACGAGGGAGGTGAGATTACCTGATAACGTTGATCACCTGGAGTCTGTTTACTGAGAGATTTTTGTTTCCCATCCACCTTTAAGTTAAAGAAGGAGAGCCAAAAGAAAACCTCCGGCACAGTGGATCTTCGGCTTCAACGAAACACAACATCCTCGTTTCCACTTCCAGTCACAGTAAACATAATGATGATTTTCTGAACGATGTAGGCGGGACGGAAGATTTAACCAAATAATATAATAATAAAGGTTTCTATTTACATTCAAAGTTACTCATCAAAACTGATCATGTGTATCTTCGAGCTCCAAAGCAAAGCAGAAAAAATCAAGAACAAATAAACCACTTCAGCTATAAAAAATCCTCAACAGTGCCGCAAGAGGTCAAAAGCTTTTAAAACTGTGGGATCACAACTTTAACTAACTATAATCAAACACAGTCAGTTACTTTCTTACCTCTCAAGATCAAGTCCTTCACAATAAAAGACAGAAGCAAATAAAATATAGAAAGAAACAGACATGATAAAAACATAAAAAGTATAATATTGAATAAGATACTACAGAAACTAAAAGAAAAAAATATTAGATGTTCAAAATGTGAGTCATTACGTTTATTCAGAATTTTTGCTTTTTGTGGGATCTTAAATAGTATTTTTACTGAATTTCTCATCCTGGACGAGAATACACAACAGGTGATGTTAAACTGGTGTTCAGCCTCTCAACACACACACACACACACACAGGGAGTGTGTGTGTGTGTGTGTGTCTCGCAGCTGTTGCAGTCAGATTAGCAGCTTCTTTCATTCATTAGCTCTTTGTTAAGAAAAAGCCTTCAGGAAGTAAACCTTAATAAGAGCTGATGAGTGACAGCTGAGACACACACACACACACACACACACAGGAGAGGACGTCCATCACAAGGTCACATGACAACAAATAAAGGTCACATGACACACGACTGTCCGCTCAGTTTCTCTTTCAGAAACAACTTATAAATCTGTTTGTGCGTTTTTTGATGTTATAATCAAATAGTTTTCATATTTCAACAGTTTCGGACAGTCTCGGACAAAATAAAAAGCTGAATGTGATCAAAGTGTGAAGCTTTGGGATTGTAAACAGGAAGTTAAATTTCCTGGAGCTGCGACTTGAGCTCTGTGTTTTTTATTTTAATGTGAATTATAACGATCTACATGTGGTCAAACTGTTTCTGAACCAGCAGCTTCTGTTTGCAGCTCACAGGAAGTACAGACTCCCTGGATTACTTTGATAAAGCTGGAAAGTTACTGCAGTTATGTGGAGCATCTTTTTTTGACTTGTAAAGCCACATTTTGACCACAAGAACTTTCTCAACAGATGAGAAACTTTTAGAGTTTCTCCACAGAGACCAGGGTCTAAATGAAGTTCAGCGTCTTTATTTTAACCCCCAAAAAGTCCCTGCTCGGGCGGTCATACTTTTCAAAACTACAGGAACTTTGGCTGAACCTTTCTGATTAGCTGAGTATTCCCAGGATTTTATTTTGAAAAGCTCAAACAAACTGTTCTTACGGTTTGTTTCTGTCGGACACGCAGCAGAAGATCTACAAAGAAATGACGTGTAAAAACAGCCGTCAGCGGACTGATCTGACTCACAGGACGAGAAGTTTTCAGGATGAGCTTCAGAGAAATCCTCAGAAAGTCGCACAGGATCTAAAAATGTTTCAGACTCGTGACACACGCAGCAGCTGGTGCTTTTAAAGAAGTTTCATCACCTCCATTGTTTCATAAATCGATCAGCTTCTCCGCCTCAAACTGTGACTGAAGATCGATCTCTTAATTCATCTTGGTGTGACCTTTGACCCC
>JBAJHX010000049.1:1992655-2003170 GCA_037176925.1 Amniataba percoides | reverse complement strand
TGAAGAAACAAACTCCATCCTGGTCCTCAGTCCAGCTGTTTATCAGGAACGACAGACGTCCATTCAACATGTTCAGTCTGAACTGACTGCATCAGTCCCTTTTGTTAGAATGATATTTTTATTATTGTAAAAAAGGCTGCTCTCTAATCCTTCTTGACTGACAAAAACTGAAGCCTGTCAAGAAATCTCATACAGGATGAGGACACCAGGTTGCAAATTTAATAGTTTATACTGAGACATAGTCTGTCTCGTCCGTGTTATCTGATCTGTAGGATCGTCTGATGTCTTCATCCTGAGCACAAACTGAGTTTAGGTTGGACATCAGGGTGTTATGCAGTCTTTGTAGATTGGTTTCTTTGACTGTCAGAGGATTGTAAGATGGTGAGTTTAATTTTCACAGCAGATATTAGAGAATTTCTGTAAATGAAGCACAGTGTAGAAGCACTGAAAGTTTCCTGACAGATTTAATATGTTTATTAAAAACGTGTTAAAAAATTAAACATGTATTTCTGTCAAATCACTCTGTAGTGAACCTGAAATTGATGTTGGCATCTGCTCAAGTTGTTTCCCTTAAAAAAAACTATTTGGCTGATTTCATTTGTTTTTTAGGATTTAGGATTTTTACCCTACAGACACTTCAGTCTTTGTTCAAACTTTACACATTAGTGTTGATGTGAACTTTACTTGGAAGTTAGAAAATGACAGTGAACACAGCGACAGAATATCAGGACAGAAACTGAACCAGTGTGAACTCGGGTCAGATTTCCTCTCTCCTGCTTTCAGGTCGTGAGTATGACAAAGAAGGAAACTTGAGGCCGTGGTGGCAGAACACGTCTGTGGAGGCGTTTCGTCAGCGAACAGAGTGTATGGTGGATCAGTACAGCCGCTACCTTGTCAATGGAGAACATGTGAATGGAAAACAGACGCTTGGAGAAAACATCGCTGACAACGGAGGACTGAAGGCTGCATATCATGTTAGTATGAAAACGTCACATCAAAATGAACCCAAATGCACTGAACTGTGCCGTCTTACTACACATCAGGATTCTTACATAACCGTCACCAAACTGATGTTTTTTCTTCAGGCTTATCGGTCGTGGGTCAAGAGGAATGGTGAAGAGAAGAGGCTTCCTGCCATCAATCTGACCAATGATCAGCTCTTCTTTGTGGGATTTGCTCAGGTGAGACACTCCTGTCCTTCGTTGGGGAGTTAAGGACTCCTGTTTCTGCTGATGACCTGTTTGTCCTGATGTAAAGTTATATGCTGATGACGCTGTTCCTTTCTTCAGACCACGTTGTAAACACTATACCAACATTTATTTTTGTTGGGGTTTAGTTAAAGGCCATCCACCACCACCATTTACACCACTTCCTTACAGATAATATACTGGTCCTGTACGTCTACACTTTAAGGGTCTAAATGGGCTCTTTGTGCCCACATAATCCTGAGAAGAGGTCCAATCAGGCAGAATAGTGAAATGATTAAACATTAGGGTGGATATGTAAAGTTTAAACTTTAATAAGTTTACTTTTGATTTGTTTAAAATTCAGCAATTATTTACATGAATTTTATAAAGTATATCATATTAACTCTTAACACTTAAAACACTGCACATATCTAATTTTAAGATTGTATTTAATGTCAATGTAATAATAAAAATGATAGATAATGAAATAGCCCTTTAGTTTGACTAGCATGTTTCCAAATAACTACCATCATCTCTAATTTGTTCAGAATAAACGGCAGATAACAGTTTACAACAGTGAAATGAGGTGGACATTCAGTCTGATTCAGTCTCATGAGACGTCTCCTGTTTTGTGTTTTTTCAGGTGTGGTGCTCAGTTCGAACACCAGAGAGCGCTCACGAGGGCCTGGTGACCGACCCCCACAGCCCCCCTCGATACAGAGTCATCGGCACACTCGCCAACTCTCCGGACTTCAGCCGCCACTTCAGCTGTCCTGAAGGGACGCCCATGAACACGGGGAAGCGCTGCGAGGTCTGGTAGCCAGACTGAGGAAGAAGAAAAGGGTCGGGGGGGGGGGGGCGGAGTTAATTAGGTCAGTTAATTAACAGGTCGCTTTGTTTGTTAGGAAACTTGTCTGTTATTTAGCAGAATTATTTAGTTTGTTAACAAGTCGGATTGTTAACTGACAGGTGAGTTTCTTAATTAACCAGCTGGATAGTGTCTTAATTAGAGGAGTTTGGTCTGTTAATTATCAGCAGTTCATCTGAAGGTTGTTAGGAGGCGATCAGGTGTTCGTTAGGGGTGTTGCAGATATTATCTTCAGTTTCATACAGTTAATATAAATCCGTTCATTAGAGACGATCAGACTGACTTCCTGTCTGGAATCTAAACGGACTCAGTGGACTTCACACAGACGTGAAGGGATGACGATGATGATGGAGATGGTGATGAAGCCACGCGGGACGACGTTGCAGATTTTTGCTTTATCACCATTATTGATTACTATTATTATTAATGGGCTTTGGTTTGTGTGTGTGTGTGTGTGTGTTGTCTGTTGTATGAAAGAGCTCTGTAACTTTCTCTCTCTCTGATGACATCACTGTGAAAACCTCATACAAAGTTGAACTATGACATCATCGGTCATGCCCGTGTATGTGTGCGTGTGTGTGTGTTAAGATCACTCAGAGGAAGCTGTCGTCTTATTAATTTTTCAAATTAAGAGCCTTTAATGGTGCAATTTTTGGGGGGGCTTTAACCCACATTTGTGGTTAATTAAATTATAAATTAAAGGATTTTGATATATTAATACATTTTTTATGGATTATTTGCCTTTAAATTGACCAATTAGCATTTCATCTTGAATTAGAAATTAAAGGGCATTTGAAGGTATTAATTAAAGAACAGCTTTCATGTGACTTGGTCAGTTTAAAGAGCTTTTTTGAACCATAACCATTTAAATAACCATATTTACAATCCATTAACTATCCGCTTAAGATCACAGGGTGAATTAAGGTATAAATTAAAGGATGTATGAATGAAAATAGGTTTTTCAGTCAGTCTTCAAGCTTCAAACCACTTAACACGTCAACGCTCTGTAACCACTGACCGCCACGCTGCTGTTGTCATGGTAACACAGATCCACTTAAACAACACTTACGTGAGACCTTAAAAATCAGAGTTACTAAAATCCCGAGTTTGAAATGTTGCCTTAAAATTGTAGAAAAACGCCTTACCAATTAGAATTACTACAAATCTCCCATGAATTATTCCATATTTAACCTTAAAAACACAATTAATACCTTTTAAACCCACTGACAAAATCTTAATTTATCCATTAATTATACCCTTAAAAGTAGTTAGCATCAGTATTAATGAGTAAATTAATTAAGTTCTATGGGAAAGAAAGATATTTCTTCATAATGTGGCACTTCTTGCACGTTAAAATGGCCTCATGCTGCAAGGTATTTTAATTAACGAGTAAACTGAATAAATTAATGGGGTTTAAATGTAATCTTTGCACTCTGATAAACTAAATAGTATTGAAACCAACCCTGAACATTTATTAAATAGTTAAGGCCAAGAAGATTGCTTAAGAATGAATGTCGTGGTTATTGTCACATGCAAGAAGATCACCCATTGATTTATAATTTATCTGAGAATTATGTTAAATAATTATCTGCAATTTCAAGGTCAGATTTAAGGGATTTAGTCTCACAGTTGTTCAGTCAGTATTCTTGTCAAATGTCTAATTACTTCACACATCAACCCTCTGTAACCACCACAGCCATAATAACCTGTAGAGTTCAGTGTTAATTAATCAGAGTTACCTGACATCGCAGAGAAAAAAGAAAAAACGCGCCTTAAATATTAGATTTTATCATAAAACAGACTTTGGAGTATTGCCTTAAAATTTTACAGATAAACGCCTTAAAAAGTAGAATTATGGGCTGTTTGTTGAACTCTGATGACGACGATGAGTCCCATCAGACGTCAAGTCAAGTCAGTCATTATTTTACAGTGTAAAGTCACAGATTAATCTCACAGGTCTCTACAGCAGAAAACACCTTTATCCTCAGAGTGAAAAGACCGTCAGGAGGTTAAAAAGAGAGGATGAGGTGTTCAGGAACTAAAATAAATGTGGGAAAATGTAGAACTAACTTATTTTTATGTTTGTGCCCAGAATCTTTCACTGAAGTCCCAAACTGTGAGCAGTGTGATAAATACAGATCATTAACAACGCAAGACTTCCTCTATTGTTGGAGCCTCGAGAGAAAACCTGAAATAAAAATATTATATGGAGATAAATGATGATTATATTAAAGATGAAACGTTTATAGTATATTATATTAAATAAATGTGAAGTTAAAGAGTCTCAGGCAGAGTGTAAAAGTGTTTCAGTTACATCAGTTTAAACCTTTATCGTTTTATAAGTGAACGTTAGTTTAGTTTAAAGACATGTTACCTCAACTTCACTACCCATAATCCCCTAGTGTCACGTTTCAGCGCAGGTACGTGACTCTGACAGCAGGTGGAGCTGTCGACCTGCTCACCTGAACTCGATCAATGAGAAAAGAAACTGAATACTCAGATATTCAAGTCTCACAACACTACACATTGTATAGTGTCAACCTGTGTGTGTGTGTGTGTGTGTATGTTTGCTTCGCCACCTGATGACATCACCGTCATGATGACATCACCGTCCAATCCTGTGCAGCTCCTGTGTGTGCCGTTGTTTGTTCAGCAGAAGAAGAAGCTGCTTCCTGCCAAAGACGTTTCTGTTTCTGTGTGTGTGTGTGTTTGCGTGCGTGCATGTGTGTGTGTGTGAGAGATGTACTTCTATCTTTGTGAGGACCATCAGTTTTAAACCTCGTAGTGAGGACATCTCTGCATTGTGAGGACCTTTTTTTTTTTGAGCCTCACTACTTTAAAATGCTGTTTGAAGTTTTCGAGTTGTGATTGCATGATGTCAGTGAAGGTCCTCACAAGTATAGAGGTATAAATGTGTGTGCGTCAGGGGTCTCAGCTGTGTAATAATCTGTGTGTACAGTAGACGACAGTAGATCTGATGTAGAATAAACTCGGCTTGTGGAAAACTCTGTCTGTGTCCTGAAGGGGGCGACACCGCTCTGCTCATCCAATCAGAGAGCTGACGGAGACGCAGATCTACGGAAACATAATAAACACTGAACATGAAAAAACTCACCGTCCCGCTCTCATTATCAAATCTACACGCTCATAACATTTACAATACAAAAGTGCCATCTGTTTTACTTTAAATGAAGCATCTGAGTATCTGAATATCTTCATTACAAGTAAATATACTGATTATCTGCACAAAAGTATAAGTAGTAATTATGCAAATGTGAATTTATATTCTTTGTGTTAAGGGGACACTTTAATCCTGCAGGAATGATGACTCCATGTTCAGAAGTTATATTAATGATTTGCATCACTATTTAGTGGTTTAAAACCTTAAACAATATATAATCTTACTTATTTCTTATGCTGTAGTTTCTCTGTGCTCAGATTTTAATCTGAAAAGCGAGTTGAGCTGTTAGTAATTGTATTTCCCTTTAAACTGTAGAAATATAAAGTTATTTTGTACATCTGGGACAAGTTTAGTGCAAAGGTCCTGTAATCAGTCCTGCTTCATTCAGGTTATAATGTTTGTGTGGACACAATTCAAAGATTTACCAACATAGTTTGTTCTGCTGTTGAACTGTACTGTTCATTTAATGTGACCAATGGCTGATGTTTGGTTTGTCCAATCACTGTTACTGATTACTGTAGAAAGTTTTAGTTGGTTAAACACAAACAAAATCATTATATGCAACTGGTTCCCTCTAAATCCTAAACTGCTCCTTTAATTTGTACATTAAGTTATAAGTAATTGAAATCAGCTCCACCTTTTGACCTTCAGTTGCTTTAATTAAAAGTATTAATATACAATATAATCAACTATTACATTATAATGTGTAGATTCAAGTAGTTTAAATGAGCTCCAACTTCACCGTTTGCAACTTTTGGTGGAAAAAGTTATTGAATAAATGATTTGTCATTTTGTACTTTTAGTACATTTTGACACAAAAACTAAAACATTTTTTTCTGCACTAAAAGATTTGAGTATTTTTTTCCTCCTCAGATTAAATCACCTGCAGAGATTTTCTGTTTAGCTGTTTTTATTTTATGTTATTTCTGTCATTGTAATCCCCCCTCCGGAGCTCAAACTACAGGTGAGTTTGTTTTTATGACAGATGACGCCTGGGGGGCGTGGCTAACCAAAGGGGGCGGGGCTTGTAATGGTCAGCCTGCAGCTGGAAACTGAACACACACACACACACACACAGACCGACAGCTGCTCTGCTGCGAGCTGGAGACTCACCTGAGCTCAGACCGACACACAGGTGAGTCTGACTGTGACACACACACTGCATGAGGTGTGTGTGTGTGTGTGTGTGAGACTGAGGAGAGTTTTAGCTGCCTGGTGATCAGTTATTATCAGTTAATCAGTAAATCAACAAGTTGAAGTTTGTCTCCAAACTGTCTCAGTTAAACTGGATGTTTTTTTTTCAGTCAGGAAACAGACTGAACAGTTCATTCATCGATAAATAATCAATACTGTTGATTAAGTTTTTAAGTCTTGAATCAGTTAGTGGAGTTTTTTATTTGTCAGATGTTCAATCTTAATTATTATATTTATTCATCACTCTCTGACAAAATTATGTCATTATCAAAACTTAAACATGTTTATAAGTTTATTTTCACTCCCAAAGAAAATAATCAGAACGTGTTTAATTTTGTTTTAATCAATAATAATGATAATAATTAACAATGATTAATTACAGTGATGGAGTAAGTAAAGGTAAAAGTACTAATATCACACTGTGATACCAATATAAATATAGTAAAGTCCTGTGTGCAGTTTATTCTCTTTAATCTGAAGTTGTAAAAACATAAAGAAGAAAAAATATTTAAAGAGAGAATTAAATGAAATGAACATTCATTTATAAAATAACTTAGAAATGGAAATTATTTATTGACGGTTATTTATACTCAATAAATCTTCTCAGTCCAGCTGTTTATTAATACACATAAGACATAAAATAATTAACTGATCGATTATTTGATGGACAACAGATAAAATTTAATATTTCTGTAAAGAATCCACATTTCTGTTTCTCTGTTTGTGTTTTACATTCAAACAAACTTAATTAATACATCCAGAAAGATGTTTTATTGCCTAAAAGAACAGAAAAAGAGAAAATAACAGAGATGATAACATGAAAATGAAATGATAACAGCATAAAAAGAATAAACAGCTGTGAGGAGGTGAATGAAAGGTGTCACCTGATCAGCGTGACCCTGCAGCCAATCAGAGCGCAGCCAGCTGGCCCGAGTCCACGAGTCATTTTATCCAACTTTATTAACAAAAGTCAGCCGACGTTTCTGTGGCTGTTGCAGCTTGATGTGAACTGTGTCAGCATAAACATGTTTCAGTGAGTCTGCAGAGGGAGGAGGAAGACGGGCAGAGAGGATGAGGAGGAGAGGGGACCAGAGGGAGGACAGTACCACTCTCATCGACATGGAAACCAAGTCGGAGAACAACTACGGCAGCATCACCACGGTAACAGCGATCCATGTGTGACCTGATCAATGAGATACTGACGGAATATTGGAAAGATTGAAAGTCTGTGAAGAAAACAAGAGCAGATCTGGAAAAGAAATGATCAGAAAAGTGAAGTCAGGAGTGTGTGGAGTTCCTCAGGGAAACGTTTTAGATCCTCTCGTCTTTGTAATATACCTTTATTTACATTTAGATCCTCCTAAAACACTGAAATATAGAACATATTCCCCCAACTTTACTAATACAGAATCACTAACATTATCTGTTATCAGCCAAAAACAGTAGTTTAAAAGTAATAATCACAAGTCCCCCCAAAATTCTGTAAAAATATTAAACTATGTGGATTTTTAATAATTTAATAATAATGTCAATCAAATCAAATCAACATAAACTCATTACAGCAAACTAACTTCAGCTCTGTTTTTTATACAGTCATTTTTCTCTATAAAGTGTTTTTTCTTGCCAGGAAAAGTTTTAGGAAATGATGCATTTTTAAATTTATTTATAATGGCAAGAATCAAAAACGAAATCCTTCATTTAATTATATTCTTCATTATTATCCTTAATGTTTGCCACATTTGAATTTGCAGAGTCTACAAACATTCGAATGAGCCTCAAAAATATGATATAAAATCAATGAGGGTCCCTAAAATCTTCAAATTCAACATAAAAAGCACAAAAAGGATCTTCAATGTTCAGTTTAACTTTGCAGGTGGAAACTTTCAGTTCCTGTAAAAGCATCAAAAACATCTTTTGACAGACGGTGAACTTGTGGTGTAAAAAGTTGAAAGTGTAGAAATCATCTTCAGAGTTGGAGCCTCTCAGCTGGTTCAGTGAAACTTCGGTGTGTGTTTGTTTTTGTGTGGCAGCAGACAGGAAGTGTGTGATGAAGTGAGACTGAGCGGCTCCACAGTTTAAGACCGACTGAGTGACGAAGCTTCGGAGAACAATGGATGTTTGTTCTGCTCTTCCTCCCGTCACAGAGTTTGTCTTCAGTGTCATTAACAACATGGAGACATGAAACAGCAGGAAGAGTCGAATCTGAGCTAATTAACTGTGTAAAGACGAGAATGAATCACACTGGGTGGTAACAGCGACGGTGAAAAGAAATAAACAACCTCAATCACAAACAGTTTAATAATCATTTAGTTTGCTCTCGTTGTTCCGGACAGCTGCTCCAAATATTTGCTTCTTCTGATTTGTTTGTCCGTCTGTGTCTGTAATTCAAATCTATACTTTTTGTCAAAATTTGCAAATATTGACTCACAGTCGGCTAGTTGTTCGTTTTCTGTCTGCGCCGATGAAAAAGTTCTTCTGTTCGTACGCAGATCTGCGTCTGTACATGAGAAACAAAGAGGTTCAGACCTACACGACAATAAAGTGTTTAAACACAACCTGAAAAAATTCACATTTAAAACTGGTGTGTTAAATTCAGTAAATAAAACTTTACTGTTCTGGTTCTGTCTGTGATATTTTCAGAATAAAAGCTGTAAAAAGTCTCTTTATGCCACCTGCAGAGAAACAAACAGCAGACACACAGTCAGAGAGCAGCTGGTGAACATGGAGCGAGCAAGGAAGCAAAAAAACTTTTTAGCAAGTTTAGCAGATGTTTTTATACACGAGTCTGAAAAAGTCAGAGCATCATCATTATTCTATTAAACGGGACAAAACAGGTGAAAACCAGGCAGTGAGGAGAGAGTGAGAATTAATATTCACATCATATTTCACTGAAATCAACACTTAATCAACAGTCTGTTCATGCTGACGGGCGAACCTGCAGGTTACATGTATTTAAATGTGCTGAGCGACTCTTTTTTAATTTTTTTATGATCATTACCTACTATTTCCCAGAATGCACCTGCTCAGCCTCGGGACAGCAACGTGTTCAGTGACGGATCGACACGAGTTGGTGAGTAAAACAAACAGACGATATCTCGAAAGCTGAGAGGACGATCAGAGAGCGAACTGTCATCAGACGGTGACCTCTGACCTTTAACACACCTGAACAGGTAAACAATGATCCAAGCAGCACAGTTAACTCTTAAAAGTTTGAATTTGATCATCAATTATTAGTTTTGAGTCATTTTTCTGCTTCTGTGTGTCTCTGTGTGGTGATTACACATTAACTTCTGCAGTTATTCAAATTCAGGGCAGTCAGATAGTTTTTGCGTCTCCTGTTGGTCAGATTTCGTGCTGGTGTGGGAGGAGCCTCGCAGCTCTCAGGAGGAGGAGAGCGCAGGTGTTAACCCCGCCCACAGGAAGTGGAGGGACACTTTCCTGAAGAAACTGAAACACTCCGGCCTGCTGCAGGAGCAGGTGAGTAAAACAAACACACCCAACTTGTCAAACATCACAACTGTGAGACCTCTGAGCAAACAAAGAGTGTTTAAACAGCGAACACGATTAATTCTTCCTTCTGCCAGTAAAACCCTCTGTCACGTAACATCAGTGCTGCAGGAAGTTTTCTGATCATTTACCTGAATAAACTTTAAAGATGTGCTGAAGTTCAGTTCTTATAGTATGAACAGTAAAACTGACTTTAAATATTCATATGTTTAAATGTAAATGATTTCCTGCTGCAGACACCAACAACAAATCATTATTTACTTTGTCTGAATCGACTCAGGCTGAATATTCAACTTCATCTCAGATGGACGCTCAGTATGATTCAAGACTGGAGATTTTATTTTCATGTGCACAACATTTAAACAGAAATCAATTTTTTGGTCTCCCAAAATAATGCTCAGAAATATTTAGAAATAAAAAACACACAAACAAAAAAAATGGATATGGAGCTAAATAGAGAATAAACTTAAGTAATAAAATAAAATATAGATGTAATATACAATAAAATATAGATAATACTGTTGAAGAAGGTGCAAAGTGTTGAAAAGTTTTGGGTTTGTGTCACTTGGTGTTGTTTT
>JBAJHX010000049.1:1969536-1982894 GCA_037176925.1 Amniataba percoides | reverse complement strand
TTATTTTACTGTGGCTTGTGACTGACTTCAACATTTAGCCAGCACCATTGAAATCATCCTAATTTTGCCCCCTCAACAGCACACTGCAAATTACATAAACATGAGATCCTCGACAAGAGTTATATATTTTTATACTTTTTTTCTGCACGTGTTGTAACAGAGCTCTAAACAGATATTTGCTGACAATGTTTTGGCTAAATTTATGATGTAAATAAAGTTTTTACAGGTGTCAGATGTTTGTTGCTTCATCTTCATCACAGGGTTTTAAAAGAAAAAAAACCAAAATCCTGACTGTTTGTTTCTCTTCTGTAGAATTATTTACAACAGTTTAATCTCCTCATTGTCTAAAATATAATGAACAAGGGAATATTAGTAAATGTAGTGTAGATCTGAATATAGAACAAATACAAAAACTATGAATTTGAAATATTTAGTTTTCATACTTTGCTGTTAAAGGTTTTTCACTTTAATTGAGAAAAGTTAGCAAGAGAATAAAAGCTGCGCAAAAAACATGAATATATAGAACAAACATTGCGGAAAATACTCATAATGTAGTACAAACAGAAGATAAAGTATATATGAAATTTTCTTTATTTTGCTGACAATATCTTCTATCATACATGTCTCCTTTTCTCGCAGACAGTGTCAGTTCTACAAAAAATAAAACCTTATTTTGACTTTGATATAAATAACCCTCCTAAACAATGTTTTTGTGTAAGAAAAGTTATTCATAATCATGTTTGAATGTTTCTATTCTATTTCTGTTTTCAAACACCATCGATGTAGGCAAGGCTAATTTTCTTCATTCAGATTTCTGCATGGACTGTTCTTATTTATGTGGTTTCATACACACTTTGCATCATAATCACAATAACACTTCAGTCTTAAGACATTTTTTCAAGTGTTCCTGTTTATAAATGTGTTTAAATCAGCAGTCCAACAAGTCTCTTTTCTTTGTGTATTCATCGTGATTTATGCTTATTTACATACATTTTATCTGAGCTGTGTACTTTATCATTTATACAACCTTTCCAATGAATTTAAACAAAAGACTGAATTTTGTGCGTGCGTGGATTCCCGGTCAGGCGCTGTGCGGACACCTCAGTCCGCTCCGCGTGTGACGTGTAGGACCTCCTCCTCCGACTCACAGCAGCAGTAATGGCGGACTACGACAACTACGATGAGCGGGATCGGGCCTACGGCAGCTTCGGCGGCGGAAGAGGGTGAGTCTCTCCTTCGCAAGACTGTTCCGCCGTGTTCGGCAAATGCAAACCCCGACCGGACCGCTGCCGCGTTTCCCGCCGCCGTCTGCCCGGAGCCTCGGTGCAGCCGCCGCCGGGCCCCGGAGCACGACGCGCCCCGCGCTTGCTGAGCGGGCCGGGCAGCAGCGAGGGGAGGCCGCAGACGACGGCTAGGAAACACCGCGGTCCGGAGCTAACGGCTAGCAAGAGGCTAACGAGACAAGCGGATCCATGTGGCGGGGAGCTTTGTAGAAAATCCCGCTCATGTTTTCGGTGTTATTTTTATTTGAGATGTTGTGATTCATACTAAAGAAGCGGCCCCGGGGAGGGGAGGCCGAGAGCCGCAGCAGGTGGAGATGTTGGCGGGGCTGAAGCTGCAGGCTGCCCGCATGGCTGCATCATGTGTCCGCAGCTGCACGTAGTCACCAAACATCAGGCTGGATATCGATCCTGACTATTGTTTATTGATACGTCTCGATACCTGATCAGTATGTAGGCTGGCTGCTGTTTTCTGGGTCTGCGATTGTTTGTGTTTATTATCTGAATGAGTCCCTCATTGTGATTTCTTTTTGATTTCTGCAGCTCCTGATGGAAACACAAAAGCTGCAGGTTGTTTTTGTTTTCATTCAGTCTCTCTATTTCTTTATGAACACAGTCAGGGTTATTATTAACACATCTGAAGGTAATATACTCACATTTTGGACCAAAACTACAATTACATTCATTATCAGTGAATCTGTCCACATTAATTAGTCAGTGCATCATCAAGAATCTTATTTATTATTATTATTGTCGTCATAGTTTGAGTTATTTTTTCAAAGTGACATCATCATATTTCTGGTTTTGTTGACCAAAGATATGAAGGTAAGAGATATGAGTTTAGGATTATATATGACAAAGAACAGCAGCAAATATTTCACATTTTTCCTCAAATCTATCTTTGAAAACAGCTTAATTAATGAACTGATTATATTATTAGCTGTGTGCTGTGTTCTTGTTGATTTATTGATCAATCAGTTAATCAAATAATCATTTCAGCTCCAAAATGAAGAACAACAACAAATGATTGAGTTGATCTATAAGTTATATTCTCCTCACATTTACAGCTTTTTGTTTAGTATTTAACAAAAGAATCATCTTGTTTGATTAATGAATGAATGAATGAATGATAAAGATTCCTGGTTGTGTTTTAAAATCAGTAGATGTTTAAAAAAAGTCAGTAGCAGGTGATTTTTAATATTTTGTCATATGAATTGAGCAGTTGAATGCTGCTTAATAGTTTCAGATTCATTGTGTTTGACTTGGAGCTGAAAGAATTTGTTGAGACAATTAAGCCACATTGAACTCTTTTATGACATTTAAAGGCAACACAGTTAACAGACAGCAGATTAGACAGTGAAATGATGATTCAGTGGGAAATGTTTCAGTTTCATGTGAGTCAGGCACTGAAACGGTCCTCTTCAAGGTCAGGTGTATTTCCAAGTAAGTTTTCACATAAAAATCATTTATCTTGGTATGTTAGTGCAAAAATATGTCAAACTACAAAGTAAAGAGGAAAATAGAAGACAGGGTGAAAGCAAGTACTTCAAATCAGAAGTATAAATTTAAATATAAAATGGATATTGTAGAATAGACAGTAGTTTAACAAAATAAAATATATAATGTGTAGGTGCAATATGGCATATTTAAATGAAATAAATAGACAGATTCTGCCTTTGCAGATTGTAGCAGCAGAAACTTTCCTGTGTACTTTTATGTTTGCTGTAAAGACAAAACCACTGCTGACACTGTGTGAAAGTTTTCATCCCTGGCTGAGGTTGAGATGAGGAAGAGGTTTACCTGTCGCAGGTAACAGCCTCAGGTGAATGACAGACACTGTGAGACTTGTTGTGGCAGTTCTGCTGTGCCGGAAGAAATATTCAAATTTGTTACTCCAGTAAAAGGACCACAATATCAAAATACTATCACAAATCAATGGACTGCATCAAAAATGTATCCTAAATATTACTTGGTATACTAAAAGTAAAAGTACTCATTATACAGAACAGCCCATTTCAGAATGGTATTTAATGTACTATTGGATTGTAATTATTGATGCAGCTGATCTGAACTACTTTTTTACTAATAATAATGTGTCTTCTTTATTTATTATTTATGTCTATCTGCAAAGAGGCTTTTAACAGATTTTTTAAAGTCTAATTGAAATCACTTTTGGAGCAAAATGGGCAAACAGAAAGAAGAGAAACATAAAATTTGTGCTGTAAATCTGAGAGTGAAGATTTGAGACTGATGCAGTCGAATGATTTAAAATAAGAAGTTAATAATTTGGTGTAGTCGGTCATCACTGAAGGCGGGTTTAACAGACATGAACAGCCTGATCAGTCAGCCAGGAGATCACCAGGTTTGATCGACCGGTTATTCAGCTCAATCGAGTCTCTATGATTTTTTTAAAACTTTTCATTAAGTCACTTGTCACTGTCACATCCCTAACTGACCAACCACAGCCTCGAGGGCGGGGCGTTCACAAATTTCAGAAATGTTGAGCTGATTGTTCTGAATAGGTGGTTATTAATTATTTACAAATGAATGCGTAACCTTTAAACATTCAAGACGAACCACTGATGAAGAGCTTTTTCTTTCCTCAGTGATTTAAGATGAGAACAAAAACCTACAAAAATAATAAATGTTAGATTTATGTCAGGGTCGGTAATATTGAAGAAACCAAAAGAACAAGTAAGATTTTGTTCCTTTTAGAGCAGCACAGTTATCTAGACCTTTATGTCTTTAATATAATGTGCTTTAACCCTTCCAGATCTGCAATCACACCAACATGATCAAATGCCATCAATTGTTTCAGTCCAGCGTGTCAAAGTGAAAAATAAGTGTCAGGTCTTACAGGTCATGTTGAACTGGAAGAAAACATACCATAAGAATATTGGCATGGTAATCATTTTTAAAGGAAAAAGCTAAAGTATTCACCAACTATAATTGTTGTTTTGTTCAATTATATGATTATTAGAGCTCCTAAATTATATTGTTTGTAAAAAACTTGACAGGTTGTGATCATGATGGTTCCACCTTCGAAGTGAAGTGTAAAAATGACAGTTCACACTTCACAATGTTTTATTGATCGGGAGAAGATGTCAGGAAGTTACTGCACTCAGCCAAGAAATAATCAAATAACAACTCTGTGTCTTTTCTTTAGCTTGTCTTGGCAGTCGAGCTTTTGAAATGAATTCATCACCTTTACTATCACCAACAATCACACCAATAATCCTCCTTTATGTTTGCAAAAGAAGCAGCCGAAGACTCATTTTTAACTGATAGATATCACCACCAACTGATTGCCCTCTGGTGGCTGGTAGCTCAAAAGTCCTGCCCCCTCCACGCTGGGACAAACTAAAAAAAAATCAGTCAGTTAATTTTAATTTCATCATTAAATGTGATTTAATGCTGTAAAAGAGTGTGTGTGTGGTCGCATGATTGACAGCTGTCAATCTCAGTGAAGTCATGGAGGTGCCTGCAGATATTATTTGATTGTACAGCAGAAACGTAAAGAGGAAATGTAACTTTAATCTTCTCAGGTGATCGTTAGTTACTAACACTTTATAGTTATTGATTAATGATCGAGTTGATACCCAGGCTCCTCCCCCACATCACTACTGTGCAGACTCTTCAAATGAGCTCAAGACTGCGGCGTCCATATCTGAGATGTTCTCTCTGTACTTTATATCCCATTGTGCTTTGTGTTTGTATATCCCATAATGCTCTCTGTCTGCCCCCCGTTAGGCCCCGTTCAGGCGGTGGCAGCAGCGGCGGCTCCGGTGGCCCCAGGAAGCAGAAGGAGCTCCCGACAGAGCCTCCGTACACGGCGTACGTCGGAAACCTGCCGTTCAACACGGTGCAGGGAGACATCGATATCATCTTCAAAGAGCTCAACATCCGCAGCGTCCGATTGGTCAGAGACAAAGACACAGACAAGTTCAAAGGTCAGCGGAGTTTCTATTTAATGTCATCATCTACTAATTTTATCCTAAAAACGTTTAAATGACAGACCGTTCTGTTGTAAAGCTTTAGAGGAGGGATGCAGCTTTGGTTTGTGTTGGTTCAGATATCTGGTCCACATTTAATATCTAATTTTACTCTAAATTAAAAGCAATGTTATTAGAGAATTCATTGTTTCCGTTAATGAGCAGCTGATAGTAACTCATCACTGTGTTTTCACCTTTAATTAACCTCTAAAACAGTTTGTTTCAGCTCTGGCTTTTGTTTTTCTCTCTCCTGAAGGGTTTTGTTATGTGGAGTTTGATGATTTGGAATCTCTAAAAGAAGCTTTGACGTACGACGGTGCTGTGAGTATCAGTTTGTTTTCAGTCTGTAAAAGCAGCTTTCTGGTACTTTTTTAAAGGGATCAGAAGAGAGTGTGATACAGGTTTTACTAAATAAACTTTACTTACTTCATTTATTTTGTACAGTAAGTAGTAAAGCTTCAACAAGCTGCTCCATACTGACATGAAAGCTTCATCCTGTTCCTGCACATCCGTGATGCAAACCTCTCATCCCAAAGATGCTCTGTTAGATCAGTTATTTATCCTGTTAATCATAAAAGGATGGACGTGGTTTGCAACACTTAAAACTCAGTTTTAGTTTGTACTAAGAGGCCTGAAGTTTCCCCAGAAAACGTCCCCCACATGATCAAATCACCAGCAGCAGCCTGAACCGTTGATTCAGAGCAGCATAGATTTAAGCTTTCATATCGTTAATACTAAACCATTCGTTATTTTTTACTTATCTTTACTATATACTGTTGTTTTCTCATTGTGTGGGTGTTCAGTTGTTATTTATCCTCCGTTACATAACTGTGAGTTTGCTCATGTGAGGTGGAGCTCTGTCAGACACTCATTCAGGTGTGGTGGACTGTCAAATGACCTTTGAGGCAGCAGGTGGATAAGATATTCTTAAACAATTACCTACTTCTCCTTTAAGAAACAGTGTAACAGCTGATACCGTGGCCGGCGAGTGTACATCGCTCTTACAGTGAAGTTGCTTTTGGGGTTTTGACCTCACCGGACGTTATTCTTCAGTCATACAGAGACGAAGAGAAGAATCGGCACAAATAATTTACACTGAGGAATAAAAGTAATGAGATCTGACCTCTAATCCCTGCAGTTGCTAGATCAAAGGTCACTGAGGGTGGACATCGCAGAGGGACGGAGGCAAGAACGAGGAGGAGGCGGCGGCAGCGGCTTCGGCTTCAGGAAAGACGACAGTAGAGGTACGAACACTGAAACACCAACAGGAAGTAGATCAACTAACCTGGTATGTAGGTGTGTGTGTAGCCGGACAGCTGCGCCTCGGTGTGTTTTGACGATGTCGATATAACTGATCTTTTCTTCTTGTGTCGTTTCTCCTCCAAGTCTGAATGTGTGTCTGCTCAATCTGAAGCTTTTGAAATTCAAATTGTGATAAATGAAGCGTGAATGTGTTTGTTGTGTGTTGAAATGTGTTGAAAGTATTTGACCTTTGACTTGGAGGAGGAGGACTCTTCATCTTTCACACTTCATCCTTTCATCACCTCCACCTTTTCCCTCCACTTTTCTTTTCTTTTCCTCTTCCTGGTTCAGACAGTCGCAGGTAGGACGAGTCTGGAGAGGAAAACTTAACTCTAATTAAGTCTAAATATGAAACTAAATAATCTGATTTAAACGAGTTCACCTCCTTCCGTCAGAGTTTAGCGGCTTCACTGCTTCTTCGCTCTAACATCTCCGCTCTGATTGGCTGATGGACGACTAACAAGCTGTTCTTCCAGAAGGAGGCGCCACCACCTCCTCTGCTTCCTCCTCTACTTCCTCTTCTACTTCCTCCTCTCCTCTCCTTGTTTCCTCTCCCCTCTTTCCTCCTCTCCTCCCCCATCTCTCCTCCTCTCAGTGTTAAACTCCCCCCTGTCCTCTGCAGGACGAGGAGGTCCTCGAGGAGGCCCCAGAGGAGGTGGAGGAGGACGAGACTCCCGCGACGACTACGACCAACCAGGAGGTGCGGTCAGAGAGTTCGGCAGCTCAGGTTGGACAGCGGCAGATCCCAACCGGCCAATCAGAGCGCTGCTGGGCCGTGAACAGTCAGACGGCAGGACAGGAAGTCACTTAGTGTGTTTGGAGACACAAGAAATTATACAGATTTCACTTTAGTTTTACTGTAGCGCCCCCTGTGGCTGAAACTTTACTGTAGGCCACGTCTCCAAGACTTTGGCAAACAAACGTAGTCGAATGACAACAACAGAATCGGGTGTCATCCAAGTACTTTGAAATTTGGCAGAAATGTGGAAAACAACAACTTTAAAAACTGCATAAAAATCTACTTTGGAAATATCTTCTCTCCATTTTGAACCAAAAACATGTAGCTCTTAATCTGTCTTATGTATTGATGATATTGGGGATTTTTTTATATCTTAATAAGTCAGACAACAATAAATGAGTCGTGTTTTTCATCCACATAGTTTGGATTTTGACAGAAATATGCAGGATTGGAAGAACAACTTTAAAATTCAGTCTCTTCATTTTAGTTTAAATTTGACCTGAATTAAACACAAATCTAAAGCACGTCCGTCCTATAAGTGGTGGTTAAACAGCCAGGTCATAACAGTTGACCTTTGACCCCCCCACTGTAGCCTGACTCGACCTCTCAAAGCTGCTGGACCACGCCCCGTTTTTTTTTTTCCCATCATACCTTTCACATCAGCCATCCCATGCTCATTGGTCACGTTACAGGTTCCAGACGCTGCAGGACGACGAGTCCGTCTGTCTGCCGACTCACCTGCCTGTCTGTCTGTCTGTCTGTCTGTCTGTCTGTCTGTCTGTCCCTGCAGGTTTTAGAGATGATGACTACATGGGGCGGAGTCGAGGCGGCGGTGGTCGCCCCGGAGACAGAAGGGGGGGCGGCACTTCAGGAGTGGGTCGCTTCAGAGATGGACCCCCCCGCGGAGGATCGACAGACTTCAGGGAACCGTCTGAAGGTGCCGCAACTTCCTGTCGTTGACTTTTATTTCCTTTTACTTTAGTGTTACACTTATTTCGTTTGTTTTGTTTTAGTTTAAGACTTTTATTTAAGATTTTGTTGTGTTTTGTTTTGTTTTGGAGTTCATTTATTTTTAGACTTTTATTAGAATTTAGTTTTTACTTTTGATGTATTTTAGTTTAGTTTTAAGCTTTCATTTGAATATTGGCTCTAATTTTAGTTTTAGACTTTAATTTTATTGTATTATTTTTGTGTTTGAGTTTTATTTTATTTTTCTATTTGAATTTGTTTTCAGACTTTTGTTTTAATTTCATTTTACTTATTTTAGTATCAAACTTTCAGTTTAGTTTAGTTTTTGAGTTCTGCTACTTGTATTTAGTTACTTCCTCGTGGACTTCTCAGTTTAGTTTCACAAACAAACATAAAACATGAACCTTGGTTCTGACTTTCAGGCGTAAAAATTGGCTATTCAGGCTTTTAATTCCTCAAACCTAATTGTTATTTTTTTATTTGTAGTTTAGTTTTGTCATTGTAAGAAATTTTGTTGGGACTTTTATATTTGTTGTCTGAACTTCTGCTGGTGTGAAGACTTTTAAAAACAAACTAAAAGTGAAGGTCTGAACGGGGCAAAATGAGAAGCCCCTTCAGTGTGTGATGACGTCTGCTGTTTTTTGTTTGTTTGTTTGTTTGTTTTGAGCAGAGGAACGTGCACAGCGGCCTCGGCTGCAGCTGAAACCTCGGACCGTCTCCGAGCCGCTCAACCAGGTCGCCAACCCGAACTCCGCCATCTTCGGTGGAGCCAAGCCGCGAGAGGAGGTGATCCCTAAGGAAAAACCATAAGAGACTGAAGGCCGTGAGGGCCGGAGGGAGGCGGGAGGGAGGGAGGGGGGTCGAGAGGGAACAGAAAGAGAACTTTAACGAGGAAAAACAAAAAAAAAGGAAAGAAAGAAACGCCAACAGGATGAGTTTAAACGCCACAGTTAGCATTCCTTCCTGACAGACAGCGAGCGAGCGGACGCCGCCCTCCTCTTCTTCTTCTTCTTCTTCTTCTACTTCTTCTTCTTCTTCTTCTTCTACTTCTTCTTCTTCTTTCCCTTCTTCTTCTTCTTCTGCTTCGTCTTCTTCTTCCTGTTTGAGTTCAGTTTGAGCAGAATATTTATTCTTAGTCGGAATAATGATGAAACACACTCTGACACTCTGATGAATAATAAACCTGTAAACACAAACACTACGAGCAGCTTGTGAATGCATGTCCGAACTTTGGGTTTCTCTGCCCCGCCCCCTCACCTCTGCTTACTGTGATGTCATACCTGCTCCTTCCCCACCCCCCGTAGCCACGCCCCCTCTCTGCCACCGCCGGGTCAAAGGCCACCAACCATTTAGTCTCCAACAGAAAGAAACCCAGAGGTTAAACCTGTATAGTTTTTTGTTTTGTTTTGTATTTTGTAGTTGTTCAGCTGCCACGCCCCTTCATCCTGACCGAATCAGAGATGAACTTTTTTTTAATTCTTTGCTGTTGCTCGTTGCCGTGGTGACTCATCAATCAGATTTTCCAGCTACGATCAAAAGAAGTTTTTCATACTTTTGTCCTGAAATACTTTTTGGTGTTTAAACCTGCTTGTTGTCGCGGGTGGGCGGAGTTAAATCTGCATCACGACAGAATTCTCGGCGAGCTCCGCCCCCACAGGGCTCACCTGGTGGAAATGTTTTCTTAAAAAATAAAAAAAAGCTTCAGAGTGATGATTATTGGAGGGCTGCGTTCACTGTCTGCAGGCTTTAAATTGTCCCACACACCCTGAACGCAGCCACTTTAAACAGTGGGGGTCAGCGGTGAGGGGAGGGGCCTCCAGTTTAGGCTCCTCTGATTGGTTGTGACGCAGCGAGCGGAACCTGTTCCGTCCAATCAGATTTCAGAATGAGACGTCCACACTGGTGACGAGTCATTAAAAAACAAAACGAATCACACTGAAAACTTCACCTGAACTGAGGAACAAATTCAGGAAAAAAGAGGCGTCTTTCTTTCTCTTTCATCCCTCATTTCATTTTCTGCTCTTTTTCTTCCTCCTCTTTTCATTTTTGTCTCTCTGTAATCAACTTAACACGTTTATTTCACCAGAAATTACATAATTTAAAGAAAAACACATAGAAGAGAATAATGGATGAAATTTTTTTTTTTAAATCTTAATCTGCTTGATTTCTTTTCTCAGATGTTTGATGCTAAAACTTTTTAAATCACCTCATTAATATTTAATATTTTAAAATTCATCGTACCTGTTTTAAAATATGATGAAAGAAGGAAACAACAACAAAGAAATGAGCAAGTGAAGGAAGTGTGTCATCTTTAATCTTTCATTTCTGTTTCTCTTCTTTGTTTTCTTCTCACCTTTACTCTTCCGTCCTCCCAGTTTTCATCCCTTTTTCTCTTCATTTAACTCGGCCTAACCTCGTTTCTTACGTTGACAGAAAAGGAGAGATCGACTTGAAAAGCTTGTGGAGGGAAGGAATGAAAGAGGGAAAGAAAGAAAGACTTGAAGGAGGGGGAATGCAAGAAGAGGGAAATAAAAGAAAGGGGGGAAAGAGAAGAGACAGGATGAAAAAAATGTTTTTTCTTCCTGTTATCCTTAATTTTTTGTTTTTTCCCTTTCTTTCGCTCCCCTTTTTTCTCCATCTCTTTCTGTCGTCTTTTGCTCTCCCTCCATCTGTCTTTGATTGCAGTCCTGATTCATTTCCACACTCTCCTGACCAGATGGTGGCGCTAACACATCGTGTCCCCAACCGAAAAAAAGAAGAAATTAAAAAAAAGGTTTTTTCTGCTGTTTTGTCATTTCAGTTCATGCCACCTTTTTTGTGAAATTTAATTAAAGGAAGAAAAAAAAGTATTGATTAACCTGCAAAGTCCAAATTCTTGTCATAAAATGAATCTCTGAGTTCTGTTTCTTTGCATCATTATTGAAATCTGAGCCGGCCAGCTGGTCCAGGTGAACGTTTTCAGGTGTGTCAGTGTGGATCGGGATCTCGGTCGGGTCTGTAGAGGATCAGGCGAACAGGATTTAAACCCTCAGCCGGTGGATTTGGTCGGTTTAAGGCTGCGTCGCTCGGAGAACGTTTGTGTCGCTGATAAACAGTTTTATTTGCTTTACTGTACTATAGAATAAAAACAGCTGTTTTAACTTTTTTTTCCCCTTTTGTTTATTTTTTTTCCTACACTGTTTATGGCAATAAAACTATCATCATCATCATACGTCAACCAGAATGTGTTTAATTTCAGGGTGGGGGGGGTGATTCCTCGTTTTTAATTTTTCTTCCAAATTGAAAGAAGAATAAAGAATAAAGCTCGTTCTGTTCTGCCTCTTTCTCTCTCTGTGTCTGTGTGCAGCAGCATCGTCTTTGTCAGGTTTCCACTGAACAAAACTCAAACCATTTTCTTTATGTTTGACTTTTTTTCATATTAAATTACAGCTCTGTCCTTTTTTACCTAGAAATTATAGATCTATACATCAGTTTGTATTTTCTTATATGAGCTATTACCATCCAGTTACGTATTTTAGCTTTAAACTTTTATTTGATTGTATTTTATTTTGTTTAATCGTATTATTTATTCAGACCAATCAGATCATTTTTATAGATTTAGGCTTATTTTCAGACCTTTTTAGACCATTTATTTCACTTTTAGACTTTTAGTTAATTTATATACATTTAATTTTTAGATTTCTGTTGTAGTTCATTTTAGTATTATACTTTTTTTATTTCAGCTCTATCAATCAAATTACACTTTTATTTTGTTATATTTTAATAATAAGTTGTGCAAATTATAATATTACCATTTAAACTCCAGCAGTTCTCTGTTGTATTTTTGCAGCTCAGATATGTAACACTTGTTCTCACAGTGGAGTCGGTTATTGATCAGCGGTATGAAGATGATCAATATTTGTGACCATGTTGTTTACAGAGCCAGACTGATCAATTAGTTTAACAGCTGCTGTTCAACTCTGGATTCATCAGAAGGTCTCAGTGATATTTGAATATTATTTTATCAGTTAATTCATGAATTAGTGAGAAAAAAGTTTTTTCTTTGTGGTTTTATGATCACATGAAATTGCGTAAAAGCTGCCAGACGTTTGGTTTCTCTTTCTCTCTGTGATTCCTGTTTGTTTGGACTTGTTGTTCAGCGAGGACGTCGACACAGAAAATGACATTTGGGAAAAGTACCAGACGACGTCACGTTCAGACTGATTGACCACGAGACAGAAGACACTGAAAACCCCCAAAACTAGAATATAAAACAGAAATCAGCTGATTTTCTGTCTGAGTCTGATTCTGTGAGTGGAGCCTCAGCTGATCGCAGGTATTTATATTAATATTACTGTATTTATATTAATATTACTGTAACATTTATCATGTTTAATAATTATTATGCATTCATGTGTTCATCACTTCAGTGTTACTGCAGGTGGAGTTTATTTTATTTACTGTATTCTGATCTGAAATTAATAATAATGTGTTTATTGATTATAAAGTGCTGTCAAAAGCTGTCAAAAATATGCAGTGGAATAAAAAGTATATTAAAAGGTATATGAAAGTGATATTTTGCTCTGAAATGAGGTGTAGAAGTAGGAAGCATAGAAATACTCAAAATACAAGTTTGTATCAATAAGTAAAATGAAGATAGATTAAATATATTTAAATGATTTAGATTAGTTTTTCACAAATTCAGATAAAAGTGTCAAATTTAAAAACTCAAATTTAAACAATTTCAGTCGAGTCAGAAAAACTCGAGAAAGGAAAGTCCAACAGGAATATCTGAGGTCCTGAAGATAATCAATCAACCTGATCAGAACTGATCAGTTACGTCTGTTCCAGTAAATGAAGTTAAGATCAACACAGAACAAAGTTTCAAAGATTAAAGATAAAAATCATTTAAAGTCACATTTTTCAGACCTAAAAAACTCAAAGTATGTGAAGTATTGAGTGGGAAATTTACTAATAATTAATAATTATAATTAGTATTATTCTGGCCTTTTTCTGCCTCCATACCTGTGTGTGTGTGTGTGTGTGTGTGTGTGTGTGTGTGTGTGTGTGTGTGTGTGTGTGTGTGTGTGTGTGTGT
>JBAJHX010000049.1:1957772-1969436 GCA_037176925.1 Amniataba percoides | reverse complement strand
TGTGTGTGTGTGTGTGTGTGTGTGTGTGTGTGTGTGTGTGTGTGTGTGTGTGTGTGTGTGTGTGCGTGTGTGTGTGTCTACTACTGCATGTGTACTACTGTGTGTGTATTACTGTATTATTGTGTGTGTGTTACTATGTGTGTGTATTACTCTGTATGTATTGTGAGTGTATTACTGTAAGTGTATTACTGTGTGTGTTGTGTGTGTATTACTGTGTGTGTGTGTGTGTTGTGTGTGTATTACTCTGTGTGTGTGTGTTGTGTGTGTATTACTGTGTGTGTGTGTTGTGTGTGTATTACTGCCTATGTGTGTGTTGTGTGTGTGTAGTTGAACTCTTCCTGGTTCTCTGTTTTTCTTTCAGTCTTCTCTTTGACTCTCTGGTTTTCACTTCGCTGTCAACCCGCTGAGTCATCATGCGGACTAACTAACAGACCGGAACTTTAAACTAGTTTAAACTAGTTATAGTTTGTTAACTAGTTTAAACTAGTTGTTGTTATTCAAGCAGCAGAGGCTCGGTGCTCGGTTAGCTCCGTGCTAGCTGCTCTCTTATTTACAGGTAAGTCTTTCTGATAATAATCCTGCTGGTTAGTCGGTAGTTAAACTGCAAACTAAGTTAATTTAACTCACTTTAACTGCTGCAGCTGTTGTCTTCTCTGCTGGTTCGTGTTTGTTTGACTCTTTAAAACTTCTCACCCATTCACTAACTTGCCTCTTATTAGCTTAGCATTTAGCCTGTTAGCAGACTCCACACGCCGAACTCCGTTCACAGATGGGCGGATTTAACTCATTTTGGCTCACCTCTCAGTTTAAATTTATCTTAAAGCTTATTTAACCGTATTTTAAGGGTTGTCAGGAGACTTTTTCTCATTCGGCTGACAGTAAATTCAACATTGTGCTCATCTTGATTAAATATAAACTTGCTGATTAGCCTGTAACACGTATCATTTGTATACTTGATTGTTTTGTTAAATAAGTGTCTTTGTCTATAAAGAGTCATGCCGAATTAATCAGAAGATGTCATTATTAAACACAAATCCATTTTATAAGTGATTTGCACTGTATGTGTTAGAGCACCACAAAGAAAAATAAAATCAGACGTTTTTACTATGAAGTTTGGAAGCAGTCCTCTTCGTACATATTTAAGAGTTGGAAAAACTATTAAAATTGTGTTTCTTAGTGATACTAATGATGTAATGAAGTAAACAGACTGTAGAGTAAAAGTTCTGCTCAGTTAAATGTGGTCAAATATCTTCAGATAATGTCCTGATAGTTTCAGAATAGTTATTGACTCTTGTGGGGAAAAATCTCCTTTAACATCTTGTGAAATTTAAGGAAACCTGGCTCTCCGGTTAATAACTGATATTAACTGAAATAAATTAAATTATATTTCGAATCAAGGAGACGCACATTTCTATTCGGCAACATGTATCATGAAATTATTTGTTTTATTTACATGTAAACTTGATTTTAGAAAGATATGTTTGTTGTGGTAATCCCAAAATAACTCTAGTCTGTAGTTAGGCAATAATAATGATAATAATAATAATAATACACTTCCAGTATTAATACCCTTCATTTATAAGATTACATGAATGCTTCACATGGAAATAGACTGAACCTAAAAACTGAATGATTGACGTCAGATGAACCCATGATCATGATAGAGGTAAAGTTAAAAACAGTCAAATAAAATACGTAGAATACATACAACTTAGTTATATCATCATTTTAAAAGAAGTGAAGCAGTGCATTTACACATTTTAGCTTATTTATTAAGTTCAGCTTTGTAAATGTAGTATAAAAATCTAGTTTACTTAATTCAAAGGACTTTTTATTTAAGTAAAAGTCATATGTATTTAATACTTATTACAGGCAGTATATGTGAATATTGTGTTTGCTTCCTGCTGCAGATAGTTGTGTATGAAGTATATAATATAGTCTAGCAAGTATTTAGTACAGTATGAAGTATTTGATGCTCCTTACAGCATATTTCTGTGTATTTTTCAGGCATGTTCGCGTCCTGCTGTAACTGGTTGTGTATGGACTCTGCTGACGTCGAGCAGCCCAGCGGTGGAGACCATCATCATCAGGCGTACACGAACTCGGCCTTCAGCAGCCAGCCGTCTCCTCCTCGGCCCGAACACGCCTGTAAGGCCTGTGGGGGGGGCTTCGACACACCTGCCAAGAAGGTACCTGCACCCACCTCTCTAAACGTCCCAGCTAGAGTTTATATAATAGAAAAATCACTGTTTATTACTGTAACTAAACTATAACGCAATACAAATTGTGCAAGTCACGCTGTGAGTGTTGTAACACTTATCAGAGAGTTTCAGATTAAAGATCTATTTGTCACAACAGTTTTATGGATCATTCGCTGGCTATAAAACACACAGGATCCTTCCTTCAGTGCTAAAAAGAAAACCACACAAGTAAAAATGACTAAAAGTTTAATATAGTATATAAAAACAAAATAATAACATTAAATGTAAACATAAAATATAAAATTTCAAACTAACAATAAATATTAAACTGAAATATAATATGTATACTGTATAAAATGGAAAATATTATATAGATAATCTGCAAAACAAGAGAGTTTTTATGTTTCAGGCCAGTAAATGTCTAATAAATGTCTAATATTAAAGCAACAAACACCCTAAATATACAAAGAAAGCACAAATATAAAGCATATTTACATATTAACCGATGTATAAAACCTTTATACAACCAGCGATATAACGTCTGTTCAAACGTCGATGTCCTGAACTTACTTCTGAATTTTTTTTTAGACTTAATATGTAAAATAGTTGAGTAATAATCCAGCTGCATGCTTCCTCTCGACTTCTTTATTTTAATTTGTCATGTGCTTTTAGTTCCTGCTTTTTCTTTTCTATATTTATTATATATATAAATACTTCATGTTATGTCCTGACTGATTTGAATCATCAGCGTTTAGAGAAGAGAGACGCTCTGTCAGCAGCTGGTGATGGACGTTGCTTTTTTAATTTAACTTGGAATAACAACATTTGAACTTTAGTTTTTGCACTGTGTGAGATGTGTAACTGTGAGGAGGGAGCGCAGCATTGTTTCACAGTGATGTGGATTTTCCTGTTTATAGATTTCAGACTCGCAGACCTCCTCCTCTGTTGGTCGTCATCACAGTGTAAACTTGCCCCCTGCAGATGCTTTTATTTGCGTTTCCTTCCCTTTTGGACTTTTCCTGACATAACTTTTTGATACTAGAACATCACAAAGAGGCTTTCAGTGATCAGACCGACTGGAAATGACCAAAGAGGTTTTAAAAAGATCCAGAGAAAGTCCTGAGAAAGAGCGGGACACATTCCTGAGTCCTGACTGAGTCAGTCACATGTTAAAGTCCAGTTAGTCTCAACTATCTGTGAGAAAAATGACTTTGCCTGCTCCCTAACTCAAACACAGTGAAAACACACAACAAAAACTACACAAGACGTGAAAGTGATTTTTATTTCCTTCTAATCTTAATAACACAGTCTGACAGCGTCCAGTTTACGAGGCGTCTCAAAGTTCAGTCTCGTGTCGCAGCAGACACCGGCTTCACTGTTGAGGGTAATAACAGTAAACAGAGGAGGCAGATTTCAGTCTGTGGGGCAAATCTGCTGTTTGACCGGCTTATGAGTTGTATCTGTTGTAGATACGAGTGTAAACTGACCTCATATCATCCACTGCTGCCTCAACGTGCAGCGAGTCTCCCTCATGCTGCTAAAACATAAATAATAACAGAATTTAATCCACTTTTAATGCTTTGGAGGACGTGCATGAGAAGTTTAATGTTGATTTGGATTCACTGAGCTGCAGCTTTCTTTTTAAGGCCTCTGTGTGTCTAAATGTCAACAAGTCGTCCCTGTTAAAGTGAATCAGATGCTTCATGAATCTACACGAGTCATCACTTCAATACTGATGTATTTTTTACTGATTTATGTCTGTGTGATGGAACGAGATTGTATCAGGAAGTACAAATCAAAGTGGATTTAAATATGTGGTTCATGCCTGCGTGTTCAGATTTGACTCGGAGAAGAAGGATGAGTGTGTTCGGGGTAATTACCTCCCAATCAGCTGTAACGGAGCAGCCAGACTATTATCATGTATTCCTGTTGTTTTTACCTGCCTGTACCTGTACCTCTCACCTCAGCCGTTACCTGTGACTCACCTCTCTGCTCCGCGAGGCCCCTCGCACGACACACACAAAACTTTATCTGTAGATAATCTCTCAGATTAAACTGCTCCCTCAGGTGGACGGGATGAATCCTTGCCAGCGCTGCAAAACAGGATAAATAAACAAGAAAAACAAATGGGAACCTTATTTTAAAATTACTTTTAGTCATATTCACTGTCTCTGTCCTGACACTGATCCACCACACCTGAATCAAAACAACCAATCAGAGCAGAGGATCTGATGAAGCTCCGCCTCACATGAGCTGCGTCGATGTGACGGAAGATAAACAACAATTAAACAATGGGTAAAAAATAGTTTACAGATAAGAAAAGTAAACAGAAGAAGAGCAATGGAGCAATATGAGTTGAAAAGGAAAAATTATACCGAGCTTAGGAGGGATGTATACCTGCTCTGTTTTTCAAAATAAAAGCACTTTCAGGCGCTTTAAGGATTCAGATTTATAATGTGTTTTTTCTTTTAACACTTTTCTAAAATGTGCTATGATTGGTTAAACTTTACAGGTAACAGTGAAACATTCATTTTCCTCTCATCTTGTCGACTTTCTATAACGCCTGTCTCTCTCCACCTGTCTGTCAGCATGTGTGCGTCGACTGTAAGAAGAACTACTGCAGCCGTTGCTCCGCCCAGCTGGAGCCCCGCCCCCGCCTCTGTCACACCTGTCAGCGTTTCTACGGCAACCTGCTGGAGCGGGCGGAGCTCATGAAGCTGAAAGTGAAGGAGCTCAGGGACTACCTGCACCTGCACGAGGTCTCCACCCACCTGTGCAGAGAGAAGGTCGATTATTGCCTCATACTGATAACAGAATTTTAATTAGTCTTTAATTTCTGACCTTTCACCTCTGAGCCCCCCCCCTCAGTTAAACCGTGTTTCCTGTTCTGCAGGAGGAGCTGGTGGAGCTCGTCCTCGGTCAGCAGTCGTCACCATCCGGCAGCTCCGCCCCCGAGACCCCGATCGCTGAGCCGCCGTCTGTAACCCCCAGCCCGCCTGACCTGACCCCCCCTGACCCACCGACCCTGAACCCCGACCCCCCCGCCGCACAGCCCGAAGCCCCGCCCACAGAGACGACCCCCGCCGAGCCCGATGTTCAGGACGAAGACCAGGTAGAAGCTGCTAGCTAAAGTTAGCCCAGGTTACTGTTTGAGGTCCGGTTAATTCTTCACAGTAGAATTACACCAACATTAGCTTCACCTTCATGAAGCACATTTACAGATTCAACAAATATACATAGATGATGTTTACATTTAAAGTCATCATCACCGTCTGTCGTCTTCTCGCTTTACGAAAAGTCAGTAGATCAGATGTGAATGAAAATTCAGCAGCGGTGCTTATTTCTCACGTCAGATTTGTTCAGAAACAGATTTTGGTTGACAGATGAGGTGAAATAATTTAAATTTTACCAGCATATGCAGCATGTTTCCAAACTGGGGTATCGTGAGTATTAAAAAAACTTTGAATAAAGGACCCTCCTTGGTACGACGCTGTCCATCGGAACAGTCCTTTTCGGGGTTTGAAGATGAAGGATCCTTGAATTTCCTTCCTTGACATAAAGAAACACTTCTCTTTTGTCTGTCTGGTTCAGACCTGGGACCCGGAGGAGGCTCCTGTTACGGGTCGGAGGGCGTCTCTGTCCGACCTGAGCTGTGTGGACGACATCGAGGCGCTCAGCGTCCGACAGCTGAAGGAAATCCTCGCCAGGAACTTTGTGGACTACAAAGGCTGCTGTGAGAAATGGGAGCTGATGGAGAGAGTGACCCGGCTGTACCAGGACCAGCAGAACCTCCTGGGTGAGTACCAGGACCAGACAGGGTCAATACAAACATTTAAGAAGTTGATCCAACAATATGAAGCAACAAAAGTGAGCAGTGTGCACATCCAGCTGCAGATAAAGATTTTATTGATATTTTCATCAGGCAAACATCCATGTGAACAAAAAACAGGCTGAATATTTACAGAAAAACACGACAGCTTCACCTACAGTCAGTAAAAACACAGCAGTTAGTTTTGTCTGTCGTCTAGAAATCAACATTGAACAGGAGGCGTTGTTCTCCAGGTTTTAAGGAAATTAGCACGTCAACATGTTGAGACTTCACGGCTCACAGAGTTTAGTTTATTATCTTTTAGAGGAATCAGTGATCAGGTTGCTGTGTTGTTCAGTTGAGAAGATGTCAGATTCTTCTTCTTAAAAAAAAACAAACATAATGATTTCTGTCTTTCAGCTGCCAACGCTGTCAACGCTTCAGGTAAGTTTTCTGTTATTTTATAAGAAAAATAAACTTCAACAAAAGTGTGACCATAAAACAAGATGGCCGCAGAAATGTGTGTTTGCTTCTTTAAGTACTTTAAGTCCTAGTATGTTATATACTGAAGAGAAGAATTTGATAATGAATCAGCACCAAATCTGGTAATCAGTTAATCATTTATCTTATTTATATATTTCTTATATATTTCTAGTGCCATTTTCTGTGAACTGTGAATATTTGCTGCTCTTCTGTGATAATAAACTCTGAGAAAATACAGGACCAAGTGATGAATCAGACAACTTAAATCATATAAGTATAATATGTAATAATATACCCAAAATAATAATTTCAGTCTGTGTGTTTTTATGACAATAATGTCACCTCACAGTGTTTTATATGTCTCCACGTCTCCCTGTAGAGTCACACGGAGGAGGCGGCACCGGTCTGGAGGAGAACCTCTGTAAGATCTGCATGGACTCTCCCATCGACTGCGTCCTGCTGGAGTGTGGTCACATGATCACCTGCACCAAGTGCGGCAAGAGGATGAGCGAGTGTCCGATCTGCCGGCAGTACGTCATCCGAGCCGTCCACGTCTTCCGCTCGTGAGCCGATCCTGATGTGAACCGAGGTATAAAGTCCATCAGATAGACTCTCAACCTGCAAACAGTTTTACATAAAAGCTGCTTCCACTTTTATTTTTACCTTATTAAGGCTTTTATATTGTTGTGGTCTTATTGTGAAAAACAGATTAGCAGGTTTTTATTCACTGATAAGATGAACGCTGCATCTTTTCTATTTTAAACTTTACTGGACATGTCAAAGTTTCCCAAGACAAATGATTCAAACTTTCTATCACACTGGCTCTTCTTCTTTTTCTCTGCAGGCCGAACCATCTCCAGAGCAATAAACTGCATCAAATCTTCCTGAAGGGACCATCTATAGAGACATAGAGAATTTTTTTTAAATTTTGGTAACTCTATTTTTCTAGTGTAAATAAAATGTGCAGTACGACAGAGTGAAGAATGTACGAAGTGACCTTATCTGACCTTCAGACTGCAGAGCTGCTGTTTGAACTCAAACTCCGAATGTACAGACCGACTCTGAGGTGGATGACGTGATGAACTTTAACCTTTAAACTCATGGACGAGGATCCTCTGTGCCTTCGTCAGCTCGTCTGCACCTCCGTCTGTCCTGCTCAGCGTAGAGAAGTGATGAAAAAAAATGGGAAGTTTTGTTTGGAAACATTACCAAAGAAAAACGTGGCATTACCTGGACAGGTGAGGAGGGTCCTTTAACACACATTACCTTCAGCTTTCTGAAAAACTCAACACACACACACACTGTGCTCTTCTTCCTGCCTCTTCTTTGTTTACAATCTGCAGTGAGTTTACACTGTAAAAATACTTAAATGAAATGAAGTGAATTTAATCAGTGGACGTTTTGAGCGCTGCAGCGTTGAACCACAATATCCTTCAACCGCACACTCAAATCTAAAAGTTTTTGCCTGATCTTACCGTGTATTCATCAGTTTGAAAGCTGCGTCAGGCCGGCAGCCAATCAGAGTGGACGTCGGCAGTTTCCCGTTGAGGTAAATAACCTCTGACCTCCACCTGACGACACACACTGAGCCCCGCCCCCAGCCTCAGGTGATTGGCGCTAACACCTGCCCATCACACCTTTACCTTAAGAGGCGAACACGCTGAGAGTCGAACGTCTGATCGATCTGAACGCTGCTGTTTCCCTTCAGATCCTCGACGTTGCAAACTGAAAAATGCTGAAAAGCTGCTTTAAACTCATTTAAAACTCTTAATTAATTAATTAATTAATTACTGTAAAAAGAAACACTCTTAAACAAGAACTCCCATATTTGTGATATTTTGTCGTTGCAGACTTTTAATTTTCGCAGACATTTGCAGTTTTTCAAGATGTGAGATTAATATTCTTTAAATTTCTTACTAATTATGGAAGAGAATAAAAAAACAGTGGCAGCCCAAAACAGCAGAAAAACTACATAAATACTTTTTAAAGAGTTGTTGACAAAAAACAGCTCAGCATCCACACACTAGTTTGTTTCAGAGCACTTTCTTTTTTAGCAGTTTAGCTCCTAAACAAACAAACAAACAGACCGTAAAGTGAGATTATGCAACAGCAAAAACAGAGAATGAAAACATTACTGATGATGAAAATGCTTTGATTTACCTGCATGCAGTTTCCTAGTAATCCTTATTTTAGTACCACAAAAGTCTTTAAGTTCATCACTACAGATGGACTGTGAAATTTGTCTGAAGACCTACAATTCAGTTATTCAGTTATTTTATCATTTTCCTGAAAATCACTTGACATCACTTGAAATGACACGTGATATAAAGTCTTTCTGTGCAAAACTGCTGGAACATTTTTTAGAATTTTTACATTTACATTCAGTTTCACATATATAAAAAAAGACATTTTACACATTCAGACACATGATTTTAAAATCGTGTTTGCTGCCACTAATGAACGGAGCAGGAGCCACCAGGGGGCAGCAGAGACAGGAGACACAGCACCTGACAAACAACCCCGTCAGCTGGTCTTAAATGCGAAGCTAGGATCACAGTTTCTTCTTTTTCCCAGTCTTTGTGCTAAGCTAAGCTAACAATGGACCCTGGTCAATGTGGTCATTTCCTCTTTATTTTTTCTGTGAATTTTGTGTGTTTTTGAGGACTTTGAGGTATTTTATATTTTGTCTTTAAAAAAATTGAGCGGTCTAAAACCAGCATTTTTAAGATCCACATACTCAAATAGTGACAGATTTGAGAAAAATAATGTATTTAAAGACATTCAAGACTGCTGCAAGCGCGGAGAAGCTTTGAAACATCATTTAGCCGCTCATGTTGGACAATGAAAGGGTACCAGTCAACCCTGCTTTCTTCATCATTTGTGCCAGATTTTACAGACACAGTTATCCAAAATGTATGTGGTCGTGTTGCACTTGTAAAGATGCAGAAACTGGACTCTGACCAGTCACTGTAATGGACCTCAGCTCTCCCCTCTCAGTACGTACTTTACTGTTCCTTTTAAATCTACAGTAAGCTTTATGGAAACAACAGAGGGCCCAGGACGCTTCCCTGAGGAACTCACAGGAACGCACATTATGACTATTAAAGACAGAACAAAATGATTTATTTGATGACTTTACCAGCAGACTACCTTTGTTTGTTGTTGATCAGCAGTTGAACTCTGGTTGAAGTTGGCTTGTGACGCGTTGTAACTCAGATTGCACTAATTTGTAGACGCTGAAACAGAAAAGATAATACAGGAGAGATATTTTGTCTTTTAGTTTGTCTTTGATCTTGTGTTGTGGTATCATTTAGGTTGATTTTTGGTTGTTGTTTGATTTTTTTTGTTGTTGTTTTTTGTGATACGATGGTTGGTACTTACAGCCATTCTTTGGGAATCAAATTTCATCTGTAATTTTTGGCTTTCAGGCGTACAGAAGTTGTACTAGCTCACATTAGGTTTTACTGCACTTTGATTTATCAGCTACAATATAAGTGAATCATGTCAAGATCACATCACTGTGAGAGGTCTACACGATCAAAATACATCAGGCAGAAACACGCGATCTTCAGGTTTGTGTTTGCATCATTAGCTGAGATCACACTGCTGGAAGCTAACGTGCTAGCATCCAGCAGTGTCTGTTTTTTTTTCTTTCTTTAGTCCAGTGGTTCCCAAACTTTTAATCTTTGTACAATAAATCATGTCATCACAAATGTCCAACTTCCAACTCGTTGTGTCAGTAAAATGATTTGAGGATCACAGATGTGAGACGAGCCAATATTTTACAAAATAAGATTAAAATTTATAAAAGAATTTAAGTTTACTTTTCTTGCTTTCGCCCCGTCAGGTGTAACTTGTGAGGGGCCCGACCCTCAGGTTGGGAACCGCTGCTTTAGTCTCAGTGAGAAACTCTGAATGTTTGGTTCTTTTTGAACTCTTCGCTTAAATCATCCCTCATATTTTGTGATGTTCTGTAAACTTCACTGGAAACTGTTAAAATCTAAATATTTTAAGATTGAACAGAAAAAGAAGAAGCTTTAGTTTTATGAGTGAACTTTGCTGAATAATTTTGTAATAAAACTGATTTTCTCTCAGCTGTGTCTTGTGTTTTCTTACTATTACTATTACTCGTATTACTCGTGACTTTCTGATTTTTTTTCCCCCCTTATATGTTGTTCTGGCTGTTTATTAGTCATTATTAAATATTATTAGTTAGTAATTTCTAACAAAAACTGTCCAACCTTGACTAACAGATGGTTTGTGATGAAACTGAAAGGTGGTTCAGACCCAGAATTAACTTTGCTGATCCTCCATCAGCAGGTCAGCATTTTTATTTGTCCAATACTTTGATTTATTACCAAATATCTGCAAAACAAGCAACATTTGCATCAGCTTTGTTTGCTGCAGACTCCTGTTATTTAGCTCAGAGGTTTGAGCATTTGTTTTGGTGTGTAAAATCAGTAACTGTGCTTCTGATTTAAAACTACCTCCAACATTTCAGGAGCCTCTTTTACTACCATAGTTTAGGATTAATACGATTTTCTCGTATGTTTTATTTACTGTTAAATTTTATTAAAAAGATAAAAGAATTTGAGCTTTTTAATAGATATATAGATGTGTTATGTCTGTTTGACAGTTCGTTATTCTCCCCTCATGCAGATCTGACGGTGGGTTGTCGGTTGACTTAATTTGTTAGTCTGTCCCGTTTCTGTTTCTGTCGTCAGCAGCAGGGTGGCAGTTATTCAGTCGGCTCTTCTGGCCTCGGGTCAGAAACTCCCAGCTGCTTCTGTTTCCAACGCTGGCTCAGCTGATCTCCTCATTCCAGCAACTTCTGGCTTTTTCCACGATCGCCATCATTCTGAGGTTTATTTCAGTCTAAATTCACACTTAAAATCTTTCAAAATGTTGGCACATTACTTGCTAAAAGTTCCCGAGCAGCCTCCTCAGTCTGACTCCTAACTAGTTCACGCTCACATAACTAACTAAAATAATCTTTTCAATTTTCATCCAACTAATTTGGCTCATTGACAGCAGTTTGAGGTTTGATTTGTTAATCCTGTATAAATTAATCTTAAATAGCAGAGCACTCTGATTTTGGACACTTTAATCATTTAATAACCAATAAAACCGATAAGTGAAGTATTGTGTCTTTGTTTAGAGAACAGGAGAAGA
>JBAJHX010000049.1:1874683-1885329 GCA_037176925.1 Amniataba percoides | reverse complement strand
CTGTCTGTCTGCCTGTCTGTCTGTCTGTCTGTCTGTCTCTCTGTCTGTCTGTCTGTCTGTCTGTCTGTCTGTCTGCCTGTCTCTCTGTCTGTCTGTCTGTCTGTCTGTCTGTCTGCCTGTCTGTCTGACTGACTGTCTCTCTGTCTGTCTGTCTGTCTCTCTGTCTCTCTGTCTGACTGTCTGTCTCTCTGTCTGTCTGTCTGTCTGTCTGTCTGACTGTCTGTCTGTCTGCCTGTCTGTCTGCCTGTCTGTCTGCAGAGGACTATGGCAGTCTCTGCAGTTCGTATCACTCCTCTCGGTTTCCGGACTCTGGACCAGAAACAGGACTGAGACCAGGAGCCAGACGAGGAGGACCTGGTGAGTCCTTCAAAATAAAGTTTTCCTCCTTTTTCTCTCGTTTATTCATTTCTTCTCTGAAGTCGACTTAAACTCCTCCTCTCCGGTTTCCTCCCCCTCAGCTCCTCCGTACTTCCCCCCGTACGGTCCGGACTCCTTCCCCCCGCCCGTTGTTCCCGACTATGACGATTATTCTCCAGCAGGGGGCAGCAGGTCCGGCTTCAGAGGGAGGACGCCGGCCACCTTCAGCCTGCCGGACGGCGTCTACGGCAGGACGGACTACAGGTGAGGACGACGTCACCTTTGACCTGCTGATCAGTTTTTAATTGATCTCTTTTCTTTAAAAGGAAACTTTTTCTGTTTTTGAATGACGTTTTTTATCATCAAAATGGAACAAATCTCTAAAGTTCACATTTTTAAACTGCTTCTTTAAGGATATGAATTGATTTTTTTAGTATTACAGAGACAATGAAACCACCAAAGAACCAGATTTTTCTTAGAAAACGACTTTAAATGATTGATCGATTGATTTGTGGATCGGCTCTAATTTTCAGATGATGAAGTTTGTTTTGTTTCATTCAGGGTTGATCAGACGGAGATAATAACCCTTTTACATTTGATATTCATTAGTTTTAATTTAATTCAACCTCATTTACAACAACATGCTGCATTTTATTAATTTCCTTAAAAAAGAACAAAAAAATCTGGAGGTGTTTTTCTGTTTGGAAAATCAGTAAAACTAATTGAACTTTTTACATCTTTGTTTTTCTTTATCTGCCTGTCTGTCTGTCAGCACTGGTTATTACTCTGAAGGAGACTTCGCCACCCCCGATGGCTCCCCACCTCGGCCTCCGTCTTTCCGCCTCCCCCCCGACCCTCGGGGCGAGCGGGCGTTCGCGGCCCGGCCGCCTCCTCCCTCCCGGGCCGACGGCGCTCCGCTCAGCTTGGCCCCGCTGCCCGGCGCTCCCTACCAGGAGCAGGAGGAGGAGGAGGAGGAGGAGGAGGAGCCGGCGTGGAGGCCGGGCCCGCCGTTCCCCCCGTTTACTGACAGGAGAGGAGGAGGAGGAGGAGGAGGAGGAGGAGCACCGAGGAGGGTGTACGAGAGTGAGTGACCACACTTTATTTCTCCTTAGTAAAAAGAAGGAAATATTTGCCATCAGTTAAAGAGAAAATAGAGACAAAGATCTTAAATTGGTTGTATTAAGTTGATAATCAGCTGCTGATTTCCTGAAATATTGATTAATTATTGGAAATGACACTTAATTAGAAGCGAACCAATTAAACACAGTTTCCATTTTATCTTCACAGTTTGTGTAAATTAGTGATAACAGAGTCTTTCCACAGCCTTTCCTATGATTTTATGTTAAATATCAGTTTATTTAAGTGAAATGAAGGCAGTGAAATATAAAAATGATGCATAAAACATTCAGGTGTGTGTCCGTCTGACACGACGCGTTAACGACCAGCTCGGCTGGTTAACGAGCTGCTGTGTGTTTTTTACTGTTCGTGCGACAGAAAAAGGTCACAGCCGCCTCGTGTTTTAAAGAACGGTCGTCTCTAACGCTTCTTCTTCTGTGGTTTTTCAGGGCGTTATGAGTCCTACGCCGGCCTGAGCGCAGCAGAGGATTGTGGGATACTGCACGGCTGTGAGAACGGCAGGTGTATCCGCGTCGCCGAGGGTTACACCTGCGACTGTTACCAAGGATACGAGCTGGACATGACCTCCATGACGTGTATAGGTACGCAGAGATGGGCTGCACATGTGGGGCTGAAACCACGCCGCAGATTATCTGAGATTATCGATCTTTTGTCCGCAGATATAAACGAGTGTGAGGACGACGTCAGTGTGGAGTTCCCGTGCGTGAACGCTCGCTGCGTCAACACCGAAGGCTCGTTTCGCTGCGTCTGCAGGAGAGGATACATCATGTCCCGCAGGCCGAACCACTGCGTGGCAGCGTAGACCAGAACGGACCAGACCAGACCAGATCAGACCAGATGAGGCTGGACTGGACTCGAGTAGACCCGTGTAAACCGGGCTGGACAGTCAGGACTGGACTCCAGTGTCAGGCTGGGCTGGATTAGACTAAACTGGTTTGAGCTTCATTAAAAAGGACCAGATCTGACCCGGCTGAGACTGAAAGGTTAAACCAGGTCACGCTCGCTTAAAGAGAAACTTGTTTTAACTTAAATCTCCTCTGACAGCTGATTTCTGAGTTTGTTTGTCGGCGGGAAACGTCGCAGGTTTGAGCAGATTTCCTGTGTGATTGATAATCTACAGATTGGGACCAGAATCGATCGAAAGTGACTTCGAGCTGAAAACTTTATTTCAGGTCTTTTTTCCTTCGTGTGAGGAAATATAATCTCATTTATCTACAGTTAGATAAACCAGCTTTTGGGGGCACATTTTCACATTTTTCACATATGTTTTGTTTAAAGTTTTACAGGAGGACCAAATGTGTGTGAAGTTTATTTAACTAACAAACAAAACCTTAAACTGAAGATTCAAATCAGCTGAAGAACACTAATGAACATTTCCTTCTTTCTTTTTTTCCAGTGATTTACACAATTTCTTAATCTTAATCTGAGTTTTATTTAATCCAAAGCCTCTGTGTTTAAAAAAACTAAACAAGTCTTTAAAGATTAAACTAAAACAGTTAGTAAATGATCTGTACAGTCACTTTATTACACCATCAGATGGTGTTTGTCCAAAGTGTTGAGTTAAAAAACAAAGATAAAATCTCTCAGTGTGTAAACCAGTCCAGCTCTGTGGCTGAAACCAGGATTAACTCCAGGTTCAGATTAATTAAGCTGAGAACCAAACCGGGCCGAAGCTCATCTGTTTGTTTCTCCATCGAAATGAAAAAAGTCTTTTAAAAGTCGTTTTCAGCAGGAGAAAAGTGTTTTAACGCGTGAAGCTGATCAGTAGAAGAAGAAATTTGTGTGTGAGCTCGTTTTTTTTTTTTTTTAGGAAACTAATCTGCAGAGAAACACTGAGCTCAGATCATCTGAAAAACAAAAGTTCACATTTTAACTGGACAGAAAACAGAAGAAACAAGATTAACACCCCTTTACAGACTAATTGAAGGATTATGAAAGATTATACATGATGATAATCTACAGCAAAAAGTATATATATGTAAAAAACTCACCTTTGACATCAGTCTGTTCAATGAAACAGATGTGAAGGACGTTAATAGAAAATATTGTAGTTTATTTTGAATGAATTATATGAAGTCAAAACTAAAAAGCAGTGAAGATGCTGTCTTGATTATAATCCAGGTCCACATTTTACTGAGTTTTACTAAATTTAACGACCTCACCGAACATGCTGAAAAATAATTTGCTCACCGAAATAAAGAGGCAACAAATTTAGGTTTCAGTTAAATAAATAAAAATTATTCTGCCAAAAAATGAATTAAAAACTTTATGAATGATCTAAACTAAACCATATTCAGCAAACATCAGTGAATGTTTGGGATTAATCTGGAGATGTTCTACTTTTTCTCTTCTCAACAAATCTGACCTGCAGTCAAACCAACGATTCATCTCTTCATTAACATAAATATCACGTGTACATATGTTTGAATTTATTTATATGTATGCACTGGGTGACATTTTCCTTCATCACCATCAACACACACAAACACACACCGTCCTGTTGCAAAAAACACTCACTACAGCAACAAATGTGGATTCATCCGCCGCTGAAAATAGTCCCCAACAAATGCACTATTTCTTCCTGTTGGTCTGATTTGAACCTTGAGTGAGTTTTAGGAAATCACAGAGACTTTTTTAAAAACATTAAACTTAATATTTGTGAGGTGTTTTTTTTGTTTGTTTTTTAAAGATTAAGACAAACTGAGAGAAAAACTTTGTTGGTTTGGTTCTGCACATGAGATTTGCTGAACTGGTATCACATTAGTTTGATTACCTTCAGCTGACTTTTATAAAAACTAAAAGTGTTGAATTACTGACTGTTCTTTTATATTTGTCGGCAGATTTTCTGTTCAGTCCTGTCGTGTACATAAAAACTCACATTCCTCCGCAGTATTTTTTTCTTTTTTACCAAATGAATGAAGCTGTCGCAGTCTGTAAAAGAGCGTTTACTGTGTGTCTTTATTAACTTTCTGATAGTTAACGTGCTGAATCCAACGTGATGAACTCTCCTAAAGTTTGATGTAATAACATGCACTGTATCTGCCGCAGAGCAGCCTTTTGTCTTCACGCAGGAGATTTTTGTAAAGTGTTTAAATTTCAGTCATTTGTTCATTTTTATGGTTAATGATTCACTTTTTTTTTAATCATTGTTATTTGTATGACAAGAAATGAAAATATATTTGCACACACTTTTATTGAAATGCGTCTGTGTTGCGTTTGTTTCTTCTGGTCTGTAGGACGGAGGCAGCGAGCGGAGGCAGCGAGTTTGTGGTTTGAAGGTCGACGGTTCAAATCCCGGCCGGTAGATCAGGTCAGGAAGAAGTTAGAGTCAGTCTGCAGGGAGGAGAGGTAAAGATTAAAGAGTGATTATAACTTAAAGGCTCTTTTTCCCCTCATATACATCTTTTTTTACCACCATTTATGCAGCCCTGTCGATGGATTCATTAGTAGTTGTCTGTTATAAGTCACATTTTTCTTGTTCTTTTGTTGGTGGGACGACCTTCCCCAGCTCCTTGCAGTATATTTTACTTGATTTTAACAGTACTATACTTCCATTATACTGTCTTCAGATAATCAACCACGCAACTTTGGTTTTTATCTTTGTATGCTTTTATTTATTGATGCACGTCACTCGTCATTTCCCCTGAAAATATGAATGATTGACACCAATGATTCAAACTCTCCAATATCTTTGCCTGACTTTTTATTCTCTGTGTTATTAAGAAACAGTCAGAATTTTTTTTAGTTTTCCTTCCATTTCCATGAATTAATGGATGTTTGGTGTGTCTCTGATCTGATACTTAAATAAATGACATGTTTAAACTATCGCCTGAAAATGAGATCTGATCTTGAGAAATGCTCAAGATGCTCAGGAAAAATAAAGACATGATGTTTTGATTAAAAAAGTATCTGACATATGATATTTTTCACCAAAACAGTTAAAAAAACATAACCTCTATAACATGCAATATCGGTTATATACTTAATTATTATAATAATAATTATAATTATTGATGTGATAGTGTGAAGCTTTTAACTTTGACACTCAGTATATGAAATGTTAATAGTAGATCTTTTAAAAAGGAAAAACAAACTGAGAAAATGTGTGTTTGTGTCCTAAAAGATGTTTTATCGAAACAAACACAATTTTAAACCTTACTGAACGACTGCACATACATATAGGCAGTAATAATCAATCAATAATCAGTTTGATTTACACTTTGTTTACACTCTCTGCTGATGTTGTTAACCAGCTTTGTGTTTGTTGTTGTCGAGTCACCTCAGGTGATGCTCGCGTGCTGATTGGCTGTAATCCATAACCTTAAAGCCTGCAGTGTTTATGTGGATCCAGGTCTCTAAGCCACTTTATATTGTAGGCCAATCTGTCCAAACACACACACACACACTTTTAGCCTCGGGCAGCTTTAACGGGATTACACAGGTTCACCCAGTCCCGAAGCTGAAACTGTGAGCCAGCGGAATATCAGCTTTCACTTCCACAGGACGGCCTGCGCTGTTTATAGACACACATCAGGGCCGGTATCCTCATTCAACACACACACACACACACACTCACAGAAACACACACACACACAGAGAAACACACAGCACTAAAACCTGCAGCTCATCACACCGTCCTGAAGAGTGACAATAAATAAACAAACTCAACAGAAAAAAACAGCAGCCCCTTCTTTAACCAACTGTGTATCTTATATGTGTACTTATAAAGTGTGTGTATATATGTGTTTGTGAATATTTGTGTATATCAATATAGGCTTTACATAATTTCTGTAAAGCTAGCAAAAATACTCCATCATTATCACTTTTATGTTGCAGCAGGTAAATGTTTATTTTAATGACTTTATGCACTTCTGGGTTGTTAAATATAAAATAAATCAGACTGTATTAGTTGATTTATGTTGTATAATCTTCAACTAAAGTTACAAGTTAAATTTCATGCAGTAAAAACTACAGTGTTTACCTCCGAGGTGATGTGAAGAATAAAGTAGAAGAAAATGGAAAAACTACAACTACCTTAATCAAATACTAATCAGAGAGATGACAGGAAACTAGAGATACAGATGCAGATGTATTTAAAGTTATATAAGAAGTAGGACTTTTCTAAAAAAAAAAAATGTACAAATTCAAACAAAAGTATTCAGTCTCCATCATCACTTACACTGCAGACACTCGGTTTTATTATTTTCAGTCTTTGGAAAAACGTGTGTAGCTCCCAGCCAATAACACTGCAGCGTTTGAGGGGCGTGGCTTCATAAAAACAGGTGGTGGGGTCACCTGAAGCTTTGAGCCGGAGGAGGGGCCGACTGAGTGTTGTGTTTACAAACAACTGATGAATCCTATTGGTTTTCCTTTAAATGGATCCACAATAATTATTCAATGAAACATAACAAATCACTATTTTCTCATGATATTACTTAACAAAATGCCTCGTTTTTTGTCCGTTTCTGTGTAGTAGGCTCTATTTATTGATGGTTTTCAGCTGTGATTGTGGTTCAAATGTTTTTAGCTGAACTGAGAAGGAGCTAATTGATGATGTTACACCTGAAGACCCTGCAGGTAATGTTTCAAATTTACTATTATTAACACAGAGAAGTTTATCTGTTGTTTTAACATACCGATATAACATGCTTGTTTTAATGGCTTCAGTTTCCAATAACAAACCAGCAGCACTCAGAAACAAAAACAGGTGTGAAGCTGCAGGTGTGTTAGTGCATTTCTGTCTCTTTATATTCTGTATTTTGAATTCTGCAGTCGAGTCAAACCCTCCGAAATACTCAAAGAAAAGATGGCGTCCACATCAGATGAGGTCTTCCGCCTGAGAACAGAGAAAGTCTCAAAGAAAATGATGTGAAATAAGGTAAGAAGACATTCAGAGGCATTCTGCAGCTGATAGACTTTCGCCTGTACGCCGACGACGCCCAGTTCTTCCTTTCATTTGAATATTTTGGTAGTTAAAAGAAAAATGTGCCCTTCTTAGCCTAATTACCTGGATGTTTGTGTGTATTTGCTCAAGTTTGTTCATTCTCCAGTTTAATTCATTTCTGTGGATCATTAAACAAACCTCTCTCTTATTATCTGTGAAAGGAAACTTTGGAGGATGCTCAGTGTCGACTCCACCAGCCTGTGTACAGAGAAATACAGAGACTGAATCAGCAGACGGCTGAATGAGGTTTTGGTGTCCTGCAGAGAGCTGAGTTGCGGTGAGGTGAAGGTGGCGGCGTTGACTCAGAGCGGCAGTGACCCAGATATGATCGAGGTGAGTGGGTCAGCGGAGTGAACGCCGCCAGCCTCTCAGAAGGATTTCACGTTTGAATCCAGATTTACTCCGTTTATCTCAGGATATTTTTACTGAGATTATCTAACAACATTCGAGGATCATGCCACTGCTTTACCAATAAAATGTCCTGAAATAAAACAAGACGAACCAACAAATTATGTCATGAGAGCGACTGACATAAAAAATACAAAACACGACAGTACTTTAAAGAACTTCTCATGCTCAACGTTTCTGCAAACTTACGGCCCAGAGAGGCAGAACACACTGTATTTGATTTGGAAAATGGTAAATTTAGACAGATAGAAGAGACTAAAGACACTTTAAAACTGGACAGTCAAAAGTATCAGGTGATGGAAAGACACAAATATCGAATGAGGAGCTGAAATAATCTGCACAGTTAAAGACACCGAATCAGCAAGATTGAAATAGTCAGAAAAATAGAATAAAATAATAATTTAGTTGTCAGGCAGATATCTCACTGTAAAATGCTGCTGAAACTTAACTGCTGTTCTGACAACAAACAATCAACATAAATAATGTTAATTATACCGACCAATTGATTCTTATTAGTCCTCCAGATATTTCTTAGTCCGTGTTTCATTTTCTTTGTCACCTGAGACTTTTTATAAGCTGCTTGTTAAATTGGTCTAAAACTGTTTGGTGACCTTTTTTACATTCGTGTGGATGATGGATAAAAGATTTTTCTTCACCCTGCAACTCTTTCAGCCTCATAAAGGATCTACATCAATTTTTCGACTTCCTATATTACCCTTAATGCAACTGGACCCTGATGGTTCAGATGTTGAGGTCTGTTTTTGGTCTGGTTTTTGTAGCTTTCCTGGCCGACACTGACTGAAGCTACATTTATCACACAGATCCATCTGAAGACAGAGTTTTCTGCTACTTTTCAAACATCTGCAGGACAAATCCCAAGACCTGAGGAGGGAAATCAGTGCAGTTAAGTGAATAAAGTTTCTTTAGTAGAGTTTATTTAACAGGGCAAGATCACAAAGTGCTTCACCAGAATAAAAATGTTAAAAACACACAGACCAAACAATAAAACTTCAGTAACAACAGACCTTAAAAACACAATAATTACAAACACTATGGTGAAACCAGTTTAAATAAATTAATTAAGATCTCAAAGGGCTCTCCTCTTTGTCAGAGCTGTCACTGAAGGTACGATGACATTTTCATATTGATGCTTGATGATCAATTAGCTCAGAGATTCATGCAGACACTGAACATGCAGAGATCTGTATGTAAAAACAAGAAAATGATTTAATTTAAAGACAATAAGATGACTGTGAGCATTTGTAGATGTCCAGAAAAGACCTGGTGGGAAAAAAAGGGAAACGCAGGAGTCTAACTGTGATGTGAAATAAGCACCTTTGATATGAAAATATTGATTAGCTTTAAAGATCTTCCTTCTGGATCACTGAGATTATTTCACGCCGTGAGACTGAATATTATCAGACAGACAGACAGTCAGACAGACAGACAGGCCTAGTTATGCAGCTCTTATGAAACAGCAGATGTAGGTGAGACTGATCTGAGCTGCCTGTTCGTCTGAGTGTAAGATTAGGACAGTGTGTGTGTGTGTGTGTGTGTGTGTGTGTGTGTGTGTGTGTGTGTGTGTGATTGGTTGACACATCTTGCTGTGTCAGAAAGTGCTGCTTCAGCATCCTCACCCACACACACACACACACACACACACACACTCAGGTCATCGGATGCGTGTTAATCCTCCTCCTCTCTCTTTGTTCTGAACACAAATACGAGTCTACGAACTTTAAAAAATCAGCATGCAGATTAAAATATCAGAGTTTGAACTGTGGTGTTAAAAGACACAGTTTTCCCACAATGCAACACCCAGCAGGCAGCATTTTATCACTTTTTATGCTGATGATGCCATCAACTATAAACCAGATGATTTTTCCTGGCCTGTAAAAGATGTTCTCTGTCACACACAGTTTCATTTTTAAACTTTATTTCTTGCCTGTCTCGTCTGTGAGTGAACCATCACTGTTAGCAGGACGTCACATCTGATTCACTGATGGAGTGACGTCAGCAGATCTCTGACATCACAGCGCTTCTTCTCTGTTTGCTGTAAACACACACACACACACACACACACACACACACAAATAACAAACCAGGTGTTTCACTAAGGTTTGTGTCTGAGCGGCAGATCTTTCTTAACAATGTTTATTTCATCAACATGAAGAAAAATATTGAGTTTGTTGACTAATTAATCAATTTAATAATTAAATAACAGTAAAATATTGTTGAGCCTTTCATATATATTGTATTTTTTCTGCAATTAAAACAAATCAGGAGTAAAAAAATTAATGTTTTTGTAACTAGGAAAAGAAAAAAGTGACTCACCATGGCAACAACACACATCACCATGGTAACAGCACTGTGTTTACACTGCAGATTTATTAATCTGTCGCACATCACCTTACAAAAATGCATCCCATGAGCACCTCTGTAGAAAGAAATGTTTTATCATTGACCATAAATCCAGAACAAACCGCAGCACTGTTTGATTTGATGTGACAGAAATGTGAGCTGGAGGCAACGTGAAGAAGAAGAAGAAGATCGGTTAGAAACAGAAACAGAAAAGCTGCTGTCTGCTGGTCTGATCGCTTCTGCAGCTTATAAACACACATCAGATTAAACTGAGATTCATAATATGCTAAAAACTTTGTGGGGCTGCTTTTAAATTGTTTTATGTTGTGTAGATTTGATCTCCCAGAATTTCAAAGTCTTACAATATTTACACTGCGTTCCAAATTATTATGCAAATTGTGTTTAAGTATCATAAAGGTAAACTTTTTTGTTTGTCAAT
>JBAJHX010000049.1:1832182-1843129 GCA_037176925.1 Amniataba percoides | reverse complement strand
GTGCAGGGCGTCGCAGCTCACTGTGACGGGGATGGACTGTAACGGCTCCTGAGTGAGGATCGACACGATGATGTAGGAGGTCATCATGGCCAACAGGAGTACCCAGGTTACCGTGGAGATAATGTGGGCTGCTCGCACCGTCTGCAGGGCGTGAGTCCCTAAAGGATGGACAATCTTCAGATACCTGGAGAAAAGAGAGGCAGCGTCAGGAGATGAATCACATCACCAGAAAAGACTGTCCAAATTTGATGATTCTGCAAAATGTCCAACATCCAACAGCTTAAATATTCTTTGCTTCTACAATTACTTCCTCCACAGACATTAATGACATTGGACATTTGTCATGATGCGCAAAATATGCACATAATACTGGATGTCAGATAACTTCTACATTAACACACATTAACATGTAATTCTGTTGACACTGGATGCCGAGTACATCATGTGGTTGATATATTTAATAACTTGTGAGATCAGTTTTGTTCTCAGTAGAAAAAATTTTTTATGTTTGTGTTGACAGCCACATTGTTAAATGAGAAAGTTTCTAAAAACCAACTCAAGTTTCTGTCCAGCACAGTCCTACCTGTTAGCTGCGATGTAGCCCATGAACAGGATGCTGGCGTACATGTTCAGGTAGAAGGCGGAGGCTCCAAAATGACAAAAGAACAGGTGAGCAGATTTAGAGGTGCTGTAGTTGGAAATTCGAATGAGGAGACAAAAGTTGATGAGGAAATCAGCGGCCGCCAGGTTCTTCAGGTAGATGGTCATACTGGTCGCCCTCGGTTGAGCCCGGCAAAAGTAAAACTTCAGGGTGAAGCCGTTGAGGATTAAACCCACCTGCAGAGGAAACACAAAGAAGACAGGAACTGGATTTACAACAGAACATTTGATAGTTTGAATCAGGTCTTCAGGAAATTGTTGGAACAGGAAAAAGGCAATCTGAATATTTTGCACTCACCAGAAACACCAAACTGTAGATCAGCATAAAGAAAATATTGGCCAAAGTGTTGGCCTGATCACAGTGAGGCAAAACACTGTTGTTCATCTGGCTGGACTGGTTGACTCTCACTCCCTCAACGTCACACGTTTCAGGGTCTTCTACAAGAACTGAATGATTTTTTTTATTAATTGTGAGAAAGTGGCTTAACATCATCAGGCTATAAACAGGAAGCGGTTAAAGCATAAGGGGAAGTGACAGATCACCACACAGCAGAGAAAACCACAAAAGTATCAAGATGAACATTTGACACAGTTCACTTACTAAGGAAGCACAGAACAGTTCACCATCCATCATTTTGCTATGAAAAACTTTTAACATTTAACATTTAACTGGAGTGTGTCTGCCCTAAAATGTGTCGGACATCTGAGGGCTCAACACATGTAAAATATATTTATATTAAGGTTTAGCTAACTGTTCTTAATATTAAAGGACTCAGTAGTTATTTAGTGTTAACAGTAGTCACATAGACAGTTTCTTTCATTTGAGCATGATGAGCATGAAGTCAAGTTTTTAGTTATGCATGTGCAGTTTAGCTTCAAGTCAGTGATGACACTGTGTAACTTATTACAAAAAATGACAGTTCAAGCCACCTATTAGAAATAACCATATTTAATAAATCGAAACATATCTGAATATCTCTCTGAACCATTTAATGATGATAGAAAATAGAAATTTAAGTTAAAACTAAAAGTGAAATATCAATAAGAAGTAAATAAAACACATTAAGTTGATTTTAGACATTTGTCTTAATAATAGTAATGCTATCCTAAAAGCTAAATCCAAAGGAAACTTCAGGAAAAGCTGAAACAGAGTAGATTAAAAAGAGTAATACAGAAAATACTTCAATTACATGTAATTTGAGCTTTAAGGCCATTTTGAGGCAATACACACTCATTATGATCAGTCAAAGAGAATATCACATCATCAGTAAAGAAAATCATAATCTGCCCATGTTCAGAGATATTTTGCCACCTAGTAACACCTGAGTAACACCTGTACTCACCTGTCTGTATTTCTGTGTGAATCTCTTTTGGGAAAAAACAATTTGACCTCCTCCTCTTCAGAGTTTTCAAGAAACAATGAAGAGACACAAAGGAAGGAGGAGGAGCTGCAGAAACACACCAAATGTGGTTACAACACTGCTGTTGTTATTGTGTGAGATTATATCTGTGTTTTTCGTTAATGTCTATGCTGGGAAGTGAATAAGTTTGTCGCTTACTGTGTCTGTGTAGGGTTAGGTTTTAGATGACTTTATTTGATAGTAAATGTTGTGTCTCGTTGTGTTTGTTAGTTTTTTTCACATTCAAGTGTTGTCATGCCTCCGTTTAGTTTCATGTATAATCTGGTCATGTATACCTTTAGTTTAACTTGAAGTCATTCATGTCTAGTGTTGTCTTGCACTTACTGTTTTGTTTCGTACTCACCTTTCCCTCTCGTTTCAGAACGATGTGATTGTCCTCTGTGACTCTGATTGGTTTCACCTTTTCTCCCTAACCACATGTATAAATAGTCTTCGTCTCTCTTTGTGCTGGGCTAGTTCATCTTGTTCAGTGTTGTGATTTCCTGTCAGGCCTACCAGCATGCGTTCATGTTTGATTGTGCTGTATCCTCCTTGTTAGCATCTTTTGTTTGGACATAGTTTTGTTCATCATTAATCTGTCGTGCATTTGAATCCACCATCTTGTGTCAAGGTTGTTAAAGGAAAAGCTTGAGTGGTGGGAGAGATAGAGGGGATGACATGCAGCGATGTATCAGGGTCAAAACTGAACCTTGGGGATCAAGATATACACATACACACAAATGAATAAATTCATTATTCATTCATTTCATCTATCATTCATATTCTTTCAATTACATCACATCTAACACGATTCCCTCTAGTTATTTCAAAACTGTGCCATCAGACACTTTCTCATGTTTTGGTTTTTCTGCTTCCTACGTAAGGCCAAACAATAAATTGTGTAGGCCTCCGCTTCCCAAAGATTATTCATGGCAAAGTAAGAGCAGACACAGAGCAGCCTTGCATAATGTCTCAACTGCATATGGGTGTATAGTTGAAATAATAACAGGAATATAGTGAAAGTGAGTCGACCCACCTTGTCGTTTGTAAATTATAATGCTTTGGTTGATGCTATCGTTGCCTACCACTGCCTTCTTAGTTATTGTCCTTCAAGAAGAGTGTTTACTCTCCTCTTTAGTGTGCTCTTTATATTAAAATGACAGATGTGGGCTCTCTGGCTATAAACAGGTTCAGCCTGGTATTGTGCAGTTGCAGGATGTGGTATGTGGTTCGAGTAAACTGCCTCCTTTTTTCTGCCATGGTGCATTTACGTCTTATTGGCCTTTTACTTTTACTCACCTTCAGTTTCTTGCTTCATATTCTCTTTTATTCTCCTTTTATGACGATGTCCCCTCCCTGTTTCGACCAGAGTCTGCACTGACTTGTTTTTAGTCAAAGACACTTGTTGGGACAAACCTTAAAGACAGAAAACACCATCTACCACCTCTGCTGTCTCATTGTTAGCCTGCCTACTCACAGATAAGACATCCACATTTCCTTTTATTATCTCATTTCTTCTGACTTCTTCTAACTTTCCCAATTAAATATTTGCTTTTATCAGTATTTGTGTATTATCATAAACAAATATTATGTTCCAGAGATGTATTGATTGATTGAATTTTGTTTTCAGAGTTGGGAAAAAGTTAATTTCCTTACACTTCCCAGGTGTAAACAGACGCACATTGTTGTTGTAGTCACTGTATAATCCACCAGCTGATACAAGATGATGCATGAAAGATCAAATAGTTGGGAAAAGGAGACGGATAAAGAGCTCATCAGCTTTCCACATGTAGCGGTCACCGGTTCCTGTTGTAAAGGCAGATATAATTACATAATCATCAACATAAATAGTTTTAAGTGTAGTTATAACAGCATGCGGACAGCTCTGCTGAACACGTTCTTATTAAAACAAAAAGAAAATAAGAAAGAGAAATAACAAACAAATGAAATAACCAAAACAACCAAAACCGAAACAAACAACACAACTGAGAATTCATCCAAAACATGTATGACATATAAATTTGTTTTGTTTTTGTTGTAAAATGACAGTCAAATGAATCCTTATCAGTCCTTTCATGTGGAGGTGAACTCAGTCAAGCGCAGCAGACATAGCAGCACAGTCACAGCAGAGCAGTAACACAATGTGACCACTGGAGGTCGGCGTAAACTCAGTTACTAAAGCTCTCATGGCACTTCGCTTTACCAAGTTTAAAGGCAAACACAGCAGCACGTTATCAGTTCCTCCAAAGTCTTTCAAGACAAAAGTTTGAAAATACACAAAGGTTTTGTTATGTACTGTGACAGGGCAGTGGACATATCTCATTATAAATGCTCTATTTAGTTTTGCTTTACATTTGTTGCAGCAGTAAACATGGCTGCAGTTATGTCGAGCTGCCACAGTGGGGCAGTGTGAAACATGACTATGCAAGTATGTACAAATATGATTTTAAACACTTATTAATACTGTGATTCTTATGATTACTGCTACTGCTGTAACTTCTACTAAAAGTACTACATCAGTACTATGATAATACTTTATCTGCTAAACCCACATTGTTCTGCTGCTGCTCTCTTCTTCCTCATGGTTCAGTTTGGGAGAATCCCTCGAGATAAACTTCCTCCATCAGGTGCAAATAATAATGATGTTACTGAAACTTGCTCTGACAGGATTTCCCTTTAACACAGCAAGATATCGTCCCAGCCCAGCTTTAATGTTTTTCTCTAACACTGATACAGATCTGAGTGATCGTGATCGTGTGTACATGAGCGTTACGTGGCATTCACTGACCTCCTTATAGATGTGTTTGCATGTTGGGTTTGTTCTGAGAAGGTTCAGTAAAAACAATAAATCAAACTCGAATTGTTCACAGTTGTAATAACCAAACCTTATGAGCAGGAGCTGGTGTCTCTTCACAAACCAGCAATTAATGCTTGTAAAAACACAACATATCATAACTTTGACAAGTTGTTTTAGTGTTTTAGTTGACTAAAACTAAAGTGTATTTGTCACCAGCATGATTTTAACTAAACTTTATTACCATACAAGAAAAGTGTTAAATATATTTTTTAAATTCACTTGTTTTTTCACCTGCATTTACAAGTATTTTGCAGCATATTTTATATTATTACAACTGTGTTTTACTACAATTTCATTCATTATCTGTACATACAACTTCGACTTGTTGGTGTCCTTATTGACAAGTCCATTAATAAAAAATATATGCCTGTCAATTGTTTTATTAAAACTTAAAAATTTGCTAAAAGTTTGTGTACTCCTTATTAGTGCTAAAAAGGGAAATCAAAGTGAAGTTTTTCTGAATGTTGATAGTGCCTTTAAGATGTAATTGTAATTCAGTAAGTTTATTTATAATCCATCTTTCAGGAACAGATGTGGGAAACTTTAATAGATATCTGCGTATTTGTGTTTGACTTGCAAATGATCGCTGGTGTAACACAATGTCTGCAGCAGTCATAACCACAGCGGGGTTTCTCTGCAGCTCTTCCTCCTCCCCCTCCCTCTCTGCGTCTCTTCAGTCCGTCATGTGAACGCCGTGCAGAAGGAAGTTAAGCAGTTTTTCATCCAAGTTTCACACTGACGTGCACAGACAGGTGAGTGCAGGTAACTTTATACTTCCACTTGACTTAATAATACTGTAAATTAAAACTATATTTACACACAGAGGTTTGTTTGTTAACTGATCTGAAGTGAATATCTGTGGTATAAGTATGATAAAAGGAAATAGAGAAGTATTCTCAGTTTCATATTGTTAAAGTATCAGTAGTAAAAATACAGAAGTATTCTTAGCTTGAAGTAGTTAAAGTATCAGCAGTAAAAAAAAACAGAGAACTACTAAGTTTGATTCTGATGGTTGTACTTTAAGCGTCAACTTTTACTGATCATCAGCTGATATGAACGATTCTGAAGAACAGAGTGTTTCGTTTGTCTTTTTTAAAGGAGGAAGAAGAAAAACAATTCAATGAAGAAAGAAAGAAAGAAAGAAAGAATCAAGAAAAAAATTCAAATTTAAGCAGCATTTGACGATTTGAATGTGATTTTCTTTACGGACGATGTGATATTCTTTATAAGTGACAGATTGTCGTGTTTTCTCAGAATGCTTTTTAAATATATGTTCAACACACCTGATTAAAAAAACCTGATCGATGATTGAAGTTCAGAAGAGGACGACTCTGCGCACACACACACAAGATAAGCAGGTAAACAACTTTATTTATAGGTGACTGATAACGACAATAATAACACTGATGGTAGGGAATGATAAATATCCTGCAGGACTGATGAGGAAATGTGGAAAGAGGTTTAGCAGGTGGAAGAGTCTGTGGTTATTTGGTGGATGAATGGAGGATGTAATGCAGAACTGACTCATGCTTTTACCAGCTCAGTGCTGCAGCTTTTTCTGGACGTGGGAGATTTGAAAAGCATCTAACTCTAACTCTAAATATACTTTTTAGTGTTTTGATTGCTGTTGCTAACATTAATACATAGATTTTTGAGTGACATTTCCACCCATGGTCATTAGATGAACAGAGACTCTCTGTCGTGGATTTTTACCTGGGTTACAGTGATGGGAACTAAAAGCTGTTGACCACATTGTCAGTGGTTTCGTAATTATGGTAACTGTTGACTGTGAGAAAGAGTGTACTCTAAAGTTTTTTGTCTGTAACTTATATGTGCGTTAGTTTGTGTGTGGCTGCATGTCAGTGTCTTCCTGTGAGCTGAGAGCAGCCATTAACTCACTTTCCCATCATGCACTGCAGAGGTGCAAACAAACTGTGCAGTAAAAACACTGAGGGGCTGATTCTTGTGGCTGAAAGATGACACAGATAAAAGTCTTTGTGCATCAATTATAATTATAGCATGTTGAGTAAAACACCACAAAGTCTTTGACTTTAAGACGTCCTGATTTGTATCGCGGACACAGTGGATCATTGAAAATGTGTAAAATGAAAGATGGCGGAGTTCATGTGAATGGGCCTGATGCAGTTGATAGAAGTGATTGTAGTATTGTTATCAATAACTTACAGGTGCTGAGTATGATTGAGTTTGTCAGTGGAAACATTTATTTTATATCAGCATAGCTCCTTAAAAGTTCATGACTTTGACCATAAATAATTTTTTATTCTTCATCCAAAAACATCAAGGCTAATTAATCCTATTACATCAGTATATGCTGCGATGTATAGTACAGTAAATTATTAGGATTAGTTATTTGGAGTTCATTTAGAGGATAGAACAGGGTTTGCCTAATGCATTTGGGTTTTTGCATATGACTCCTTCACTTTATGTGTCACTGTTAATGTTGGCTTACTTGAATATTCTGCAAAATAAGAGACTGTAATGCTCATATGTATGCACGTAGCCTATTTAATTAATGTATTGGGGTATTGTTGTATATAAAACTTTGTAAAACGCTGTAACCACATCTGGATTTCCTGGATTTCCTGGATTTATAACTGAGTTGCAACCTCTGGTATTTACAAACCAAACTATGAAAGGAATCATTGATTAGATGTGACTGATTCTCTGGTCAGCTCCACCATGCAGGCTATTCTTATCATCACATTTTTGTTTTATGTGGAGTCATGACAGTGTTACACTTCAAATGATCATCAGAAAAACTTGTGTTGTGTTTCTAAATCAAGAAATGTGCTTGTGTGAGCTGATTCTGAGCTGCGGTTTTCAGATTCAGATGTCTGACTGCTGTGTATTTTAGTGTCGAGGTTTTCTCTGCTGCTGCTGTGGTGTTCTGTCACTTCCCTTTCAGCTTTAACCAGTTCCTGTATGAAGGCTGATGCTGTTTAAACCTGTTTTGAACACTTAAATCAGCTCTTTTAGAAGATCCAGAAACATGAGTGACCTTCAGGGCGTGAACGTGACCGTGTCCTTTAACAAGTCCAATGTCAGCAACTCGACTACCTGCGATCACATCGACACCTCGTCGCACATTTTATTCGTGCTGGTTTACAGTTTGGTGTTTCTGGTGAGTGTCAAACACTCAGATTTCTTAAAGAATAAACCCAAACAGTCAAATGCTATAAATCCACATCTTCCTGTCTTCATCGTGTCTCCTCTGCAGGTGGGTTTGATCCTCAACGGCTTCACCCTGAGGGTTTACTTCTGCCAGGCTCAGCAGCAGGTGTCCAGCAGTGTGACCGTCTACCTGAAGAACCTGGCAGCCGCCGACTTCCTGATCAGCCTTTGTCTCCCCATCCGAATCACCAACTACGCCAGCAACTCGTTCTCTGTCCGCCAGATTTACTGCACCTTTGGAGCCTCCGCCTTCTACCTGAACATGTACGCCAGCATCCTGTTCATGGGCTACATCGCAGCTAACAGGTAGGACTGTGCTGGACAGACACTTGACACTGAGGCGGGGCAGAATAGCTTGATTGGGTGGTATTGTGGGAAGGTTTAGTAACATCATGGTGAAAGTTAGTCATCCAATACAGTGAGAGTACTGGGGAGATACTGTTGAACAACTAATAACAACTTGATTACTGCCAGTGTGGTAAATGTCAACCATTTACATGCATTGTTAGTTAAATCACAAATGTTTGTTGTATATCTACTTGTTGGTGTGTTAGACACTTTTTGTTTGACTTTGTGACGGTCAAACAAACACTTTTCTCTGCTATTTTTATCTTGTTAAAATGCATAAAACACAAAACTATCTAGTGTTTCGGAGAGAGATGTCCATTTCTGTCCTTAGTTGCACATCATGTGTCAAAAGCAGTAAACAAATTTGAAGTCTGAATTTTGAAAGAAGTCACGAAACGCTGTGCAGAATTACAGGTTAATGTGTCTAAGAAGTTATCAGATATCCAGTATCATGTCTATATTCTGCACATCATGACTTATGTCCAGTGTCATTAACGTCTGTGCAGGATGTGATGTGGAGGTCTGGGTGATGTTTCTCTGAGGAGCACAGTGTCATTTTCAGACTGATAAAACTCTCTGTGCACAAAATGTGATGGTAGCTTAGTTTAACATAAAGACAGAATACAAGAGAAAACAGCTTTCCTGGTTCTTTCCACTGCTAAGAAAAGACGCACGTCTAAAGTTCACTAATTCCTGTGTATCATTGTGTAATTACAGTCAGTAAGTGGGACGTGGTTTCAGTATGAAATTTTCTGGTGGGTGCTTGGCGTCACTGTAGCCACCTTAGTCAAAACCACGTTGTGTAATCATTTCAAAGAAATGTCTTTGCATCGTATGCTTTAATAAGGTCAGGTTAAAAGCCATCTGACAGGAAGGAGTGTTATATTATCATCTCAGTGCTGCTGCCCAGCAGCTGGATGATGTTTGTTTATGTGGTTCTTCAGTGAGGTTTTTCCCTCCTCATTTTGAGAGAGAAGAAAATCTGAATTTCAGACAGTAAATAATTGTGTCAGTAAATTTCTAACCTGCATTTGGCTGCAAATCTGAGATATCTGTCAAGGAAACAAACTACAAACAAGTTTTTGGGTGTTTCCTAATCACAGTGATAAGTTAAAAAACCTCAGACTCTCAGTTCTGTTCGTCGACTGCCAGGTTTGAAACAGGATAGCTGAACCCTCTGACTTTGACCGGACTATAAATATTTAGTCTCAGATGCTGCACTGAGCAGCTTTTTGTGTCATTATGAGGATGTGAGACTTATACAGTCTGATATGCTTAAACTATAAGGATGTGGTTTGCAAATTCAGGCAAACATGCTGCAGTATCGAGTCATTGCTTCAGTTGAGTGCCCAGTAGTTTTACTTCTGTCGTGTTTGACTTCAAACTCTTTGCACTTAGTTTCATATTTCTGTTACTGTGCAAACATGAAGCTGTTTTCATTATTAAAACATATTTTGTGTATTTATCAGTTGTGCGCTCAGAAATATAAATCAGTATTGTTAAAAGGACGTGATAAAGACTGCTGGGCGGTGAAAATTATTTGACCTCAGCTGGACATCAGTGCCAGATTAAATCATGAATTGACTTTTAAAGCCCCCTGTCGTCTCATGAACAGTACAGCTGCCTGACTGAGCTGGTTTTTGTGTAAATTTAGACAGATTTAGTTCAGTTGAAACCCCTCATCAGTAACAGCATCTGAGTGAAACCTCTGACGTGTCTTCTTCATGCTGATGTACCCACAAACTCATCAGCTAATCCTGGAGATAAAGCTGCAACCACAAAAACCTGCATCAGACAGCGCTGAGCTGTTTGCATGAATATCTGCATGTGTACGATTACATCAGTGTGACAGGCGACTATTTCGAAACACGTCTGGTTTCAGAGCTGTAGACTCCACTTTGGATAAAAATCTTTCTATACTTGACTTCTTGAGTGTCAACACTGTTGTTTTCTTGCTCATTAAAATGCATAAAATATACATTGGTGTTTTAGAGAGACGACCACAGCGTGTCCGTTTCTGTTCTTCAGTTTCTCAGCAAAGGTGGTCGATGAGAACAGATCAAGTACTCGATGTCTATGTGAAGATCACAGAAACAGTGAACGCAGCACAGATCGACATGTTGATATGTCTGTGTTATAAATTGTCCAATTGTGTATCTGTATCCTGCACCTCGTGACTTTTTTTGCAGTTTCCATGTACAGAAATTGTAGAAGCAGAGAATTTTCAGAATTTGGACTCTTTGCAGAAAATCTGGTGATGTGGTTGATAATGATTCATCTCCTGACGCTGCCTCTCTTTTCTCCAGGTATCTGAAGATCGTCCATCCTTTAGGAACTCACGTCCTGCAGACGGTGCGAGCAGCCCACATTATCTCCACGGTAACCTGGGTACTCCTGTTGGCCATGACGACCACCTACATCATCGTGTCGATCCTCACTCAGGAGCCGTTACAGTCCATCCCCGTCACAGTGAGCTGCGACGCCCTGCAC
>JBAJHX010000049.1:1783279-1790136 GCA_037176925.1 Amniataba percoides | reverse complement strand
TGTGTGTGTGTGTGTGTGTGAGCGCTGAGAAGAGGTCAGAGGTCACGTGGGCGGGGCCGTAACACGGGTCGTCTGAACTGTAAACGATGATGTGAGAAGCCTCGCTTCCTGTCTCTGTCTCCGTCAACATGTCGCTTTATCTCCACATGCAAGTCTGAAAACCTTTCACTTTTCCTGCACGCACACACACACATGCACACACACGCACACACACACACACACACACACACACACACACACACACACTCTGAACAAAGTCAAAGCTTTACCGTCTTTTAGTTTCATCTCCGAGGTTTTTTTCTTTCTGGGTTTAATTTGTGGTTGATTCAGTTCAGTTTCCATGTTGAACACAAACTACAGCATTTTGGGAAATTTAATTATTTGAGATAAGCTGAGATGAAATCACCAGCCGAGCTCCATCAGAAGAGAAAAACACGGGGGAGCCTGCGGGGGGGTTGAGATGCTGACCACTGTGGTTCAAAACAACTCGCTAATGACGGCATGAATACAGAGAGATTATTAAAAAACGCCCTCAGAAAGCTGCTGGATCACACGTCTGTGCACGGAGGAGATAAAACTCTTCTCATGTGATTAAAAATGTTGAACTTTGCCGCTGCAGAAGTGACGCACAGACGTGGTTCAGGTCCTTTCACAGTGTTTGTTCTTCAGAGAGGAGCCGTCTGTTCCTCCTCTTCTCTCTCAGTCTGTTTGTTTCTGATGCGTCAGATCAGACTTCGTCCTCTTGTTGTGGCTCGCTGACCGCGCTTCGATCGAGGTGTTTCCCTCGAGGCCGCGGAGTGATTTTCTGACTGGACGGCTGCAGGGTGGGAATTTATTTTTCCTGCAAATCGCAAACAGCTGCAAATCTGAGACAGTTTTTAACTCGGTAATTTGGGTTAAATGTTGAGTTTCTTCTGACTGCTGCAGCTGATCAACATCACCACGACGAGAGCGACACTGTTTGTTCGATTTTCTCTTTTAAGCACACTTTGTTTTCGTTTCTCCCCCCCGGGGGTCGAGCTGTGATACTGATTTTTAGCCTAAAGTTAGACTATTTAAACAAGCGCTTTGTCTCTCTCACCTCTTATCAGTGATTATCTCTGAATTTTTATGAATATGTAAAAGGTAAAACATTAGCTGATCCTCTGTGAACAACGAGGATGGTTTGAAGGTTGAATATTTGGAGAAACATACTGATTTTTTTTATAACTCACATATATTTATATAGCATATAAAAGTTTGGTGTATAGACTTTTATTTTGAAAGATGAATGCGACTAGTCTCTGATCCTTTCTTATAAAACGTGGCCTGTGCAGTTTGAAGTATTAGATTAGTGAATAAAATTAGAGTTATACTGTGATTCAATTCAAGTAGAAAGTTAAAAATGGTTTGCTGAGATTGAATAATTGACGCAGCGTGTTGCTGCAGACGCGGCCTGAGAGGAAATATTAAAACATGTGAGATGCTCGGTTTGTTGAGGAGGAACTGAAGTTCACAGCTTCATAAATGTGGTTCATCATCAGACTCACGACTCGAGTTTCAGTCGGCCGCATGTGATGTTGTTGAAGTTTACAGCAGCAGACCTGCAGCTGATCAACGTTAGACCAACAGAAACTGTCTATCAATCGATCAATCAATCATCAATGATCAGTTACACATCAGCTGCTCCTTTCCCCTTAAGTTTAACTTAAATTTCAGAAAAGTGTAAACATAAGAAGCACTTTTACTGACCAAGAATCAGTTAAATAACAGCAAAACCTCTCATCTATCTGTCAGATATTCTTTCACTCTTTACATAAATTGATCTCTAAAGTAGTTTATGTCATGTCGTGTAATCTTTGCTTTTCTAAGAAACTTCAGTCCTGAAACTCGACGTGTTGCGTCACCGTCGAACACATAATGACAGCGAGGAGCTGCTCTCTTATTACTGTAATCACACACACAGGAATCCTCTCCACCTCGTAGTTTTAAAGCTTGTATTTAAGGGAAATTCCACCTTAAAACTGCACTCGCAGCTCAGTGACTTCTTAAAAAAATGGTGTTTTTAGGAACAAAGACTCTGAAGCTTTGTCTAAAATGTTCACCGTTAACTGAAACAAATGATGAATGAAATAATGCAGAAACTTAATTTTAGAAAGAAAAACACCAAAATGTCGTTGCTGCAGTCTTTAAAAGTTTAGTCATTATATTGTGAGAAGAATTAGAAATCTTGATCTTTCTTCTGAATCTTTCCTGTTTCAAAGCTTCTGATTTTGATATATTATCATAAAGATTGTCAATACTATAAAGATGATCAGTGTTATTGATCAATGACTCAAATGACCAACTCACCCTTTAAAAACGCCTAAATGTCTTTAAGTATAGGAGTGATAATAATTTATTCTCCCATATGAGCCCCCTCTTTCTGTGGATTGTGTTTTTAAGGTGGATGTCCACCTCGGCCCCTCTACCTGTTACGTAATAAACCCCCCCGATGTGGAGTTAAAGGTTCATGTTCTCGTCTGCTTTACAACTCTGGAACAAGAAAATGAGCAGGCGGCGTCTCGTTTGAAGACGTCCACGTGTTGGAGGACAGAAAGAGAACGTAAAGACCAGAGAGAGGACGGAGGCGTCCCTCAGGGATCCAGCTGGGGGCCCCCAGAGTTTCATTCGGGTGGAGACCGGCAGCACCGACAAACCTGAGGAAGTCTCACAGCTGGTCGCGTGCGGCCTTCAGGTAGCAGAACATTTCTGAGTGAACCCGATCGGACACGTTCAGTTTGTGCAGAAAATTCATTTGTGTGTTTGATTCGTCAAAGCAGCAACTTTCCCAGTGATCGCTGTTTGTAATCACCCTGTTGCATCATGGGAATCACCTGATTGAAATGAATGAGAGCAGAGTACTGTATGTGTGTGTGAGTGTGTGTGCGTGCGTGAGAGGGTGTGTGTGTTGTTGTACAAGAAAGAGAGATACAGAAAGAAATGTGTCAAACCACATCCTGTATCTTCAGTCAGGTGAGCTGCTTTCAGCCATCACACACACACACACACACACACAGACACACACACACACACAGATTTGCTCTGCGCTTGCAAAGACCCTCAAACTAATAAAAACGTGACTCTAACTTGACCCAAAAGAACAAAAACTGAATCCTCAAACCGAACATGTCCTCACTTCTAAAACCTCATAAAAACAGAAGTACAGAAACACACACACACACACTAACACACACACTCTGCAAACAGGAAATCAAGTTTTTTTTTCAGTCTGCGTTTGACTGACAGACTTCAGTCAGTCTTTAACGGTCAGCGGTGTCGCGACTCCGACGTTTGAGCAGAGAAACGGCATGTTTGACTGACACACACTCAGAAAGCTGAAACAGTGAGTACGTCCGATGTGTGTTTATACATTTATTTTATTTCTGTTATCTGCTGTGTGAACGTGTTGAGATGAACCCGATCAGCCTGGTTTCTTTGTTCGATTGGTTTGGTTTCCTCCTGCAGGATCATTTACAATGAAACTGGATTTATTTATGAGTTTTACAGACTGACGGTTCTTTGAAGTTGAGCTTTTTCAGTGTCGTGTTCTCAGTCAGATTCAGGTTTGATCCTTCGAGGTTTGTCTGATCTGCGGCTCAGCTTCAGATTAAATAATCTGAAAGTCTCCATCAGTCGATCAGCTCAGATGAGTTTCTGTTCTGCAGCAGATTCACGTGAAACAGACTTTGTGATTTTGTGGCATTTGAAAGCAAAACACTTAAAAAAGTCAAATTATAAAGTGAAACTGCGGCTTTAATTAACCTTCGTGTTCTCGTGGCTTTTATGAACTGTGGCTTTTCACATCCATCTTCCTCATGATGAAGATGAAGACGATGATGTGAGCAGGTCGGCACTCAGCCGTGTCAGCACAGTTTACAACATGAAGTCATGGTGGTTTTTATTTTGGAGCAGAGCCAGATGAGAGAGAGAGAGAGAGGAGTGATCTCTGCAGGGACAAAGACAGAAACTGTTCGGCCTCCTTCAAACTTTTGTTTTAATGTTCATCAATCTGTCGAGGTCTGAAACTTTCCTTTAACACTCGAGTTTAAACTGAGAGTGTTTTTTTTTCTTAAGATCATTTAACCGTCGCCTCTCACACACAAAGAAAATCCGTTTGAAACCAGGAAACATCAGGAACGAGCCGATTATGTTCTCCCACCAGACGAAATACTTTGAATAGTTTTTAGTTTGAAGTGTTTTCTTTGCAGCTGCTGCTCGTTCGACGGCCGCAGCTGACTCAGGTTTTATCTGCACGTTCAGGAGACGCTTTGGTTTGAAAGGTTAAAATGTCGGCCGCAGATTTATGAACACACACGTTCACTTCTTCTCTTTTCACATCAGCTGCTCGTAAACGTTTAAACTTTTCTGTCGTGCGAGACTTTGTGTCGTTAGAGGCAGCGTGCATGAATGAAGCCAGTGATTTACATAAACACACACACACAAACACACACACACAAACACACACCCTGACTGACTCACCCTTTTGCTATAATGTCGACTGAATGCCATGGCTAAATAAGGCTGCGACTGCTGGAGCTCAGTGTGTGTGTGTGTGTGTGTGTTATGCTTCATTTCAGCTGTTTTAGACAGAAACAAAAAAGAAAAAAACACCTTAACTGAGACTGAATATCATCAGTTTTGTTAAAAAATAGTTGCATTAAGATTTTAATATATTATAAAATATGATAAATTAACATTCACAGACATTTGTAATTTCAGAATTGAGTGTTAACATACCGGCTTGTTAACCTTTGTTGGGATAAACTTTGACAGGAGAGCTCTTTAACATCATCAAACGAGCGTCCTGAGACGTTTCTGAATCATTTGAAACCGCTGAGGGTTTGCTGGGTTCGATCTTTCGGTGAAGTCCGCTCAGATCCAAAACTCACCTCAGAGAACAAACACGTCTGGAAACCGCAGGTACGAGTGTCTCCGCCACATGTGTGAGGAGGTTAACGGCTTCACAACACAGCTGCTGAAGTCGTTCCTGTAAGAACCTGCAGAAATATCACCAGAAAATGAGGAAAAAAGAAGTGCATTATGGGTGCATATAGGAAAATGTTCTCGTCTAACACGCTCTGTTCGGAAACTCTTCCCGCCAGGACGTCTGGAATTCAAACGGTAATGAACTTTAAGTACTTCTCCATCTCGCCGTGGCTCTGCCAGCAGTCAGCACAGGTGTGTTGATGTCTGGGTGGAAAGTGGAAACGATATGATTACAGGATCTCCTGACGTTACGACGAAGGGAAAAGATATAATTACATTTTTAAATACGAGCCAATGTGTTTTATGAGAGCCGACTTTACAACGCAGAAGGAAACTGTCTGTCAAAATCTGCTTCTGGCTTTTCGCCTGAGCAGAAACCAACAGAGAGGAAGTGTTGCTGGACAGAGAAATGAACATAATGTGCTTATAAGTGAGCTTCAGGCACTAATTAGACTCAATTTCAAGTATCTCATATGCTGATGAAGATGAGACACTGATGCTTTAAATTTGATGATGAATCTGCATCTCTGTCGGTCTGATCACAACTCTGATTTCAGTCCATCTTCAGCTGTTTGTAACTGGAAAAAACAGCAGCAGGTGAAGAACTTCTGCACTTTATCACAAAAATAAGAGTCTAATAGTTTAAAAGAAATTAATGGTAAATGATGTTTAACACTTGAACTGATCAGGGATCAGATAAAAGTCACCACAGCTTGATGCTTCGTCTTTTTCATCGTATGTGTTCAAGTCACTGGAGCTGCTTTTTCATTTTGAGACGCCACTTTCATAAGAATAAAAATGAGCCTTTAATACCTGAAGCTGGATCTTCTTAAATTCAGTTTTCTGAAATGAAACCAGCTTCAGGTGACTCTTTATAAACCAGCTCTTAGAGATGTTATCAGTCGTATTTTGATGCTTTGAACAGAACAGGCTAGCTGTTTCCACCTGCTCCCAGTGTTTATGCTAAGCTACGCTAACCACATCCTGATTCTCAGAAAAAAACACTGAGTGAGCTTCTGTCTTCAAGTGTTAGTTTCAAGAAATGAAGCGAAGAATTAATGCTCGTTAACACACCGAAGAAGAAAATGACACTTTGAGAAGGTGATTTGATGCTCCGCTCTGATGCACACACACTTCCTGTTTGCACTGAGAGAGACAGCTGCAGCTTCACACTCCGGCTGGAAGCAGCTCTGCTCGCTGGTGCTTCCTGTTTGGGCCCAAAGATTCAGAACCAAGAGGGAGGGGGCGTTTTTTAACGGACAGGTAGGAAGCTGATTTGAGGGTTTTTTTGTGAGGAAGCAGCACACACACACACACACACACACACACACACACACTCAGGGTTCATGCTCGTGTTTTGTTCTCCTGCAGACTTTGGGAAACAGTGTAACAGTGCATTAATCTGTCTGGATGGTAACACACACATATTCCTGAGTGTGTGTGTGTGTGTGTGATAGAAGCAGCTGTGTATGTGAGCTCAGCAGAGCAGCAGAGAGGCAACAACAAGGTAAAAGTCTCCATCTGTCTTCATTTAAAGGTGAATTTTAATCAGTAAATCCTCAGTTTGATCCGTCAGCCTGAATCAGCTGTGACTTCTGATCGACTGATCGTTTGACTGATTAACATGCAGAGAGCACGTCAAACAAAATGAAGACTGTCAGATCTGTTTTGTTCTCGTGTGTTTGTGGTTGGGCTGCACAGTGTTTCTTGATACCGCACACGTCAGAGTCGCACTAAACGGTAAAAGGTGTGTGGCCTAACGTGATAATTCAAACCAATTTGCATTTGGCGGATTGAAGCGGGGATTATTTTAATCATAAGAAAACTTTTAATGTTTGCACAATGCTGAT
>JBAJHX010000049.1:1773279-1778279 GCA_037176925.1 Amniataba percoides | reverse complement strand
TCCGAATGAAGTCAGACTGATGATGCAACCTGAAAACACAAAGTGGATCGGCCTCTGCTGAACATTACGTTCATTATCGATGGCCTCTAAACGTTGATCATCCATTTTAAAAAGATTTCTTTACTCGTTAGCTTCTACGCTCTGCAACGTTTAGTGGAGAATTAACAGAAAATCAGCAAAGAAAATGTGAATAAAAGCTCGTTTCCATCAGTTGGATTCTCGAGTCGATGCTGTTAAACGCGACGAGGTGACCTGTGGGAGTTGTAGTTTAACAAAAATTGACCTTTGATTTCTACTCAATCATGCACATTCACAGAATCAGGACGACATATTTGGGTCTTTTGCATAAACTTAAACATTTCCAAACTAATTTATTTTTCATTTTATGACCAAATGCATGAAGAAATGACGCTTTTCAGGACGAACCACTGACTTCATGTTCGGCTGGAAACAGACAAGCAGCAGATTTTTTCATTTTTCTGGCTGAAGAGTTTCTGTCTTTTTATAGAGAATTGAATTATAGTAAAATGGGATTATTTTCGTTTTGGTAACCCTGTCGAGAGACGTCACGGCTCCCAGTTTGGGAACTTGGACCGAAGCTGGCGAGCTGACCTCAGCTCAGCAGATTATTTTCTGTTTCGCCAAATTTCTCTTCTTTCTTGGACGAATTTCTGTCTCAGTTTGGCCAAATTTTCTTCTTCTTCTTCCCTCTGGCTGTGTTTTTTCTGTTTTTTCTTTGTGTCCAGCTTCTGTCTGGTTCTGCCTGTCAGTGTGTGTTTGGTGATGTGCTTCTAATAAAACTGTGATGATGTGAAAGTTTTTTTTTGTGGTTTCTCGACTTTTATCTCATCTCTCTCTCCCCCTTCTCGTTCCCAGTGTCTCTCACCCCTGACTCATTTCCAGAGTAATCTAATATTCAGCTACTACAGGAAATGACCTCGTTCCGACTGACAGGGTTGGACGATGGATTTTATTTTGTTAAAGTTTCCATTGCAACACGAGCGAAGGACTAACTGATTTACCGACTGACAGTTTGTGATCGAATGTTGTAATCTCATAAAACACTGCGACGCCTCTCAGTTTAGCAGGCGCAGTCGTCCAATGTGAGTTCGTCTCGTCATCTTTAACCTCTTAAAAGCAGCAGACAGTTTGATGAGAGTCCTGATGCATCTGAAACATTTTCCCATCATCACTCAGTTTTGACATGTTTGTTCTGTTCTTCCATTTTTATTTTATTTTCTGCACGTTTACTGACTAAAAAAGGTTGTTTGCAGTCAGTCATAGCAAAGCTCATTAATGTAATTTACACTCTGAATGTCTAATTGAGAATTTAATATATCTGATTCATCCAGAGGAAATTTAGCCTGAAATAAAGTGAAGTGTTTGTGCATGAAGAGAGTTAAGTGGTGCATGTTTGAGGCCTCTTACAGTGATGCTGTTGTCACTTTCAGTCTAAAAGAGGATATATGTGATATTTGAAATACCTAACATGTTTGAAGATTCATGTCATTCAGTGGTTTTCGTCCATCAGACACTAAAAAAAAGATGAAAATGACACACAAACACAACACAAACTATGATTGAAACCAGTCTGGACGTTAAAATATTCAACATAGAGCAACTTATTCGCCCCTGCTGATGTGCACAGATGTTGATCTGAAGAACAACAGAAAGAGTTTTTATTCTGATGAGCAGCGACGTGAAAACATCAGCTGAACTTTTGCACCTCAAACCGAGTAGACGACATGATGTCAACACTTCTGTTTCTCCTGCTGTTCATCAGTCCGAGTTAAACATTTATCACTTTAAATCATCTGCACACTTCCCTTCACAGTCTGTCGCTTATCCTGTCCTCAGTTTCAGTAAAGATCAGATTCTGATAATAAGTTTTAGCTTCTCTGCTCCTTATTAACTTCCTGTTTTTCTTCGGTGTTGTTTCCTGTTCGGCTTCCTGTCTGATGCCAGCCTCAGCCCAGCGTCTCTTACAGCACAGGTGGTTTCCTGTTCACACCGTTAGCTTCGGTCTGAAAGCTCCGACACGATCGGTGAGCTGGTTGGTGAGACGAGGCCGGAAGCTGCAAGCTGGTGACAGAAAAATGAAATTTATAAAAACCTTCATGGTGCACAGTAACGTGTCTTTATTAAACGATAAAGCCTTAATACGACAACATCAGAGAAGAGGCAAACACTCACCTGTGGATAAGGCTAATTAGGGAAACGCTGTACACCTGCGTGGTCTCCTGACAATAAAAAGGCCCGTTGACTCAACAGTCTTTAACATTTTGTCGAGGTGAAAACGTTCAGATTAAAAAGCGGCTCGTCTCTCTGCAGGATTATCTCGGCTGCATCATCGACTGCGGGACGCTGCCTCTGAAACCGGAGCAGGTCAGCACGCTGTTCTGCAACATCGAGGACATCTACGAGTTCAACAGGTAACTCACACACACACACACACACACACACACACACACACACAGCCAGCAGCGGTTATTCAGGAAACTCGTCCAGGTGCAGGTTCAGATCATCTGTTTACTGATTTTATGACCTTTGTGGAAATGAACAGATGATTACATTTGCTAAACTCTCGGTGTCGAAGTTACATTCAGAATAAACACAAACACGTCGCTTCAGAAGAAAACTGCTCTTGATGTTTCCTTGAAATGAAAACGAGCTTCAGCGACCGGCATCAGGAAATCCATCGTTATCCACAAGGCGGTGCGAACACGAAGCGAAGCGAGATCTGTGTGTGTGTGTGTGTGTGTGTGTGAGCCTCATGGAAAGTGTAATGTGGGCCTTTAAATGTGATTCAGGGGATAATAAGATGTTTGGATTCTGGTCTGAGATGTTTTGGATGAAGTTTGTGACGGCCGAGGTTTCATCATGGTGGTTGGTGCGAACAGGAAGTGCACGTTTTTGACATTTTATTGTGAAAAACTGCCGAAAGAAGAACATCACGCGGAGGGTTTTTGGTGGGTTTGAGTCTGGAAAATGTCTTGTGGGTAACACATCTTGGCTCGGAGGCTCATAAAGACAGACGGGCAGATAAGCCGGTGGTGGAAACGTTTGGATGCAGAGACGCAGAAACAAACCGATCAAGGCACTCGAGCCGCGGGTTTGATTCCCGGCGGGGCGATTCCACGATAAAGAAGTGCTCTGCTGGGTTTTCCTTTCGGGGGGAGGGGATGAAAGCGCGCAGCAGCTGTTGAGCTCATATGACCGAACCAGATTCTTCAGGTTTTTACGGAGCAGGAGTGCCGAGCGTTATTACAGCCCGCCTCGCTCGACGGCGAGAGAGTGCCTGTTTCTGCGTCACGCCACTTTGAGCGAGCAGGCGTCCCTCCTGGTTCGTCCACACGCATGAAACAGCTCGCTGCTGCAGTGCATTGTGGATGTTTTTGCCCAGATTCTGCACGTTGGTACCTGTAGTCAACATTAGAGGCGCCAACGAGTCAAATTTACCTGCAGCTGTTAATCAAATGTGTGTTTTAACTAAGTGTTGTGTAATTAACTGTGCCGTGTTGCACACTTTGTTGTTAAATATACTTGAGATAAAATCTGATTAAAAATCTAAAAACCTCCAACTACCACCGTGCAAAATGTACCCCAGTTATTTCGTACAGTTTGAGTTTAATTAACTGGTCATCGTCTTATTGTAGGTAAATGTTGGCTGCATAAAGTATCTGTGATCATGTGACTTTTCAACCTTGAATAACCGAAAAATAGGAAATTGGGGGAAAAAAGTTTCCAATTTTCATTTTATAATAGAAAAACAATTTAGACGAGAGTTTAACGGATTCACAGGTGATGATTAAACAAACTAAGTTCAGACATTTCTTTGTGACGACGCCTTAATACGATGTCAGAGCTCGTTTTCTTTTACTTGAGATGTGGCAGCATTTCGATTTGACTGTAATGTCACCCCAGATAAAGAGATGTTTGCAGGTTGTCTGAATTAAAAAATGGATTCAGTTTGGTTAAAAAGTGAAGTTTTTTTTTCAGATTTTACAACAGGAAGATCAGTTTGTTAAAATCCTCTTTGTTTGAACATTGAAACACTTAAACTGGATTTAAACAGCGTGAAAAGAGCAATATTTGATATTTAACACACAGTAGATAAATACAGAAACTATAAATGTGCCAAAGCTGTTTAAGTGTGACGGGTCGAATGTTTTTGTCTGATTCTTCGGATTAAAATCGATCAGTCAAAGATTTTTCACATTTCGCTCCTCCGACTAAATATTTTCCATCCTCCAAGCGTGACTAAGTGAAGGGTCCGTTTGTCGTGAGAAATAAGAAACACGAGCTGATCAATCGGTAGAAAATCGATCAGTTCTGCAGCAGTCAAAGGTTTGCCCCACCCACCCGGGAGCAGAGAGTGAAGAAATCAAACACACACTGATTCTGATTTTAAAATCACGTCAGGCATTCGTGGAGACAAAGAGAGGGGGGAGAAGTGTGTGTGTGTGTGTGTGTGTGTGGGTGTGTGTGCACGGAGGGAGTTTCTTTGAGAGCCTGGGAAGGAAGCTGTTAAAATATGTCACACACACACACTCACACACACACACACACCCCTCCACCCTGCTGAGAGTCCTGTTTTCACACTTCACTTTCTTTGTGTTTGCTCCAACACATACACACTAACACACACACACACACACACACACACACACACACACACACACACTCACACTCACACACACAGAGGAACAATGTCACAAACACACACACTCAAACACTCGGAGTCAAACCCAGTTTTCATTCCATCCAGGCTTCCTGCCCCCGGTTCTCATGGGAAATAATGTATGAGAGAGAGAGAGAGACAGAGAGACAGACAGACAGAGAGACAGACAGACAGAGAGACAGACAGACAGACAGACAGACAGAGAGACAGAGAGACAGAGAGACAGACAGACAGACAGAGAGACAGACAGACAGAGAGACAGACAGACAGAGAGACAGACAGACAGAGAGACAGACAGACAGACAGACAGAGAGACAGA
>JBAJHX010000049.1:1722088-1739381 GCA_037176925.1 Amniataba percoides | reverse complement strand
AATTTAAACATGATAAACTTGAAAAAAAATACTAATTGATAACCACCATTACTCATAACAGTATCTACAGGTGACAGAAAAGAGATGTTTAATAAAGTGTGTTACTAATTTGCAGAATCTGCTCATTCTCCTGACTGCAGAGCAAACATCAGCTTTATACAGACCTAAATTTAATTAAGTTTGAACTTTTTCTTTCATTTCGGAAAGACCTGAGTGTCAGCGGAAAGAATTCAGGTTCATTTCCAATTCCTGCTCTGAACAGGACATTCATGCTTTCTATCAGGTGACCTTTAATGTCTTCATGCACTCTAAACACAAGTATCGTTACCTCATTGTCCTCTATCACAAACCACATACAACTTAAGTTTTCACTAGAAAAACTCTCATTTTAAATTCACATTTTATCCTGTATAATGTCCTTGTTTTTCTTTTGATAATATAAAATTTTAGTTACTGTATTTTTCGGACTATAAGGCACACTTAAAATCCTTAAATTTTCTCAAAAATCAACAGTGCGCCTTATGTATGAATTCTGGTTGTGCTTACTGACCTCGAAACAGATTTTATGTGGTAAACGGTGCTCAGAAACCTGTCAAAATGTTTTAGTCTGACTTTGGTAAGCTACGAAGCTGCGCTGCTTGATGAATTGTTGGAGCAATTTGGCCACCGTAGTCAGGAGCCTCGTGGAGTGATACGTACTGAGTGTAATGCGCCTTATAGTCCGGTGCGCCTTATATATGAAAAAAGATAAAAAATAGACCATTCATTGACTATAGTGCAGAAAATACAGAATATAAATCTATGATCTTTTAATTAGACTGTGGTTTTATTGGTTTTGTGATAAAGCAAAAGGTTAAAAGAGGACGAGGTTCTTTAAAACATGTGCCTCAGGGCCTTAACTGCATGTTATACTTTTCATTCCAGAGAATATTAGTCAGTATAGCTTAGCTTGGCAGGAATCCGTCGGAAATTCGCCTTCAGCTAAATTGCTCGACAGCAGTGTTGGCCAACTATTTGAGTGTAGGCTAAAAAGGGGTTTTGCCAATTAAGAGGAGAATGACTGGGTGGAAACGGTTCAAACAGCAGAGAAGCTGAGAGCAGCTGTGAATGGGAGTCTTGTGTTTATTACACATGAAAAATGCATTGACAAGAGTTAACTATGATAGCTTATCACAAAATGCACGTTAAAAAGTTAATGGAGCCTCGTTAAATTATGAACAAAAACAACTACAGAAATGCTTCCCACAAACTACTCATTGCATTTTCCTCAGTAAGTGACTCCACGACCGCTCAGAGCTCACATGGGCTCAGACATTTGCAGTAAATTAAAATAACATACCTTCCTAGTGAGGCAGTGAAGAAAAGCCTCAACTCTCTTGCTTTCTGTCGGTTCCAGGGAACCAGAGGAGGAGGCTTCACACTCCTCCACCAGCCTGCCCACATCCATCCTCCCTTCAGAAAGCTTCAGGCCACCATCCAGAACGTCCAGCCTCATGGAGAGACCAGCCGCTGTTAACCCAGGCCAGGACACAGACCTCAACGCGGCCCCATCAGCCTTCAGATCCAGCTTTAGAAACCACTCCCCTTCTCCTGCTAGAGCCTCTCTTTCCTCATCCTCCTCTTCTGTCAGTGCACCTACTTGCTTTTCACCTTTCAGGACTGTTCAAGAATCTCTTCCTGCTTTCTCCTCCACCCCGTCTTCTGGGAGGGGTTCCTCTCTGCAAGCTCCTCCTGCCTCCTCTCCCACACCATCCTCTGCTTTCACATCCTCATCCTCTTCTTCTGGGAGGTCTTCATCCTTAAGAGCAGGTCCTCCTCCCTCCCCCACACTTCCTTCTTCTCTCCGATCGCCTCCATGCTCCTCTCCCATCACGTCATCCTCTGCATTCAGCAGATCTTTAGCTGCCTCCTGTATCAGCCAGTCCATCAGTCAGAGTATGGCAAGAAAAAACACTGCTCAGCAGCAGACCCCGCCCATAAACGCGATAAACCAAAGCCCCTCCTCTCACCTGCGACGGCGCTCCCCTTCACCTAAACTCGCTCTTGGTCAGCAGAGCTCCAGCACACCTGCGTATGCCCAGCTGGGGTGCACTAAAGACGGGCACCAGTATCCAAGATTTCAGCCGTCCTCTCCCTGGTCCTCTTCGCCGTCTCCCATGCAGTCACCCCCTCCCTCACTTTCCCAGCGTTCTCCTTCCCCATCTGTAAGTCTCACCCATCATCAGCCTCCTTCTTCTCCTTCCCCTCGTCCCTCATTCCTTCACTCCAAAACTGACTCATCACTGAATGCAAACAACAACAACAACAGAAATAGCAGCGTGAGCTTAACTGGTTTAACCACATCAGCCAGTAATGGAGGTAATAATTATAGCATTAACTGCTCCACCAGCAATGGTGGCTGGTCAGTAAGCACACAGAAAGCATCGCTAGCAAACGGCGGCACGAACGCCACAGAAACGCAGCAAACTCCCGATTCTGTCTGGTTGGGGTCCCACAACCGTGTAGCTCGGCCCTTTTCTGCATCCGAGCCCAGTTCACGAGTTCAGTCCCCATCGCCCTCTCCAACCCCGGCGTCATTTACTCGCCTCTGCTCCCCACCTCCTCAACATAATTACTCCTCCCCCATGGCGAACAAACCTCCCCACCCCCGGAGCACTCGGGTAGGCAGTGCAAGTTCTTATAATCCACTCGGCCTAACTTTGGATCTGCCCAGGGCCTCTTCAGCAAGTTCAACATGTCTGAGCCCTCGGATCCTCTCCCCACCTCCCATAGGCGTGTCAGTGAATGTTTGGACAAGTAATATTGCAGCACCTCAACCTAGAAACCCTCGATATGCCCCCTCTCCTTCCATTTCATCCTCTTTAGGCTCACCAACACTGGAGAATGCCTCTTTCGCCATTTCCTCTTCCTCTTTGCTCACACAACATAGCTCCATAGCATCCTCCCCTTCTGCACCTGCATCCCAAACAACATCCCAAACCCTCCGTAGGTCTTTCTCCTCCAGCCTGGCGGACAGACCTCCTAGTCCGGCCCGGAGCAACCCTGGTGGACTGCGCCGGTCCTGGGCAGACAGCGGCCGCAGGTCCCTCGGGTTTGGCGGTGGTAGCCGAGGGTCATTTGACCAACAGGAGTCCTGTCCCACCAGTCCGAGGAGTGGATGGTCCTCATACAGCACCTCGCCATCCTGCCTCAGCCCTCGAGCTGGGCTTCAGTCGCCGCTGTCACCTAGCAAGTTTACCCCGGGGAAGGGCGCCCTCGGTGGGCAGCATTTCACCAGCGTGCCCTGGCCAGACGTACGAGAGCTTTCAAACAAATATAACGGCACCGATAGCATCGATACAAGCGCTTCCTCCACCATCGTTACCTCCCCTCCTACTCCTCTCTCCTCCTCTCTTGCTCCGTCGGACAGCCAAACAGAGTGGGGAGACCCGGAGGTGGAAGAGGGCAGCTGTCGCAGCCAGCTGATCTGCGCCTACGTCGCCCGACCCGCTGCTGAACAAAACCTTTCCTCCTCCTGCTTGGTTCTCTCCTCCTCAGGCGTGACCTCCCCTCCACCTGCCCCCTACGAGCACCACAAACACCAGTCCCATGTTAAACCGCAGCCTCAGGTCCAAATCGCCACCATGACACCTCCTGTATCCTCCACGCCTTCCCCATTTCCGTCAAGCTCGTCGCCACTACCCTTTGCCCATTCATCCCCCACCAAACAGGGGAGCCAGAAGACCAGTTACGCCACCACGGTCAACCTCCAGATCGCTGGAAGTGGCAGGATAACTTCCTTCAGCACCGCCCAAGTTAGCCTGACCCAAACCTTGCAGGGTGGAGGCGGAGCTGCAGGAACAGGCGCCGGGCAGATGGCGAGGAGAGTAAGCATCAACGGGCTTTCACACATCCCTTCCCCTCTTCCTCAGAACTGTAACAGGCTATGAAAAAAAAAAAAGAGATTTTTATTATCCCTGATTAACACCAAAAATTCACCAAGTTGAAAACGTTCTCGCTCAAGTGGCAAAACTTGGGAATAAGGTCACATCTGAGGGACATCATGAATGTTGTAAATCTGCATTTGACTCTGATTTTAAAACATTTCCACCATGATGAGACGTCAGAAGAAATGCAGCCTATAAATTTAATCTTGGTCACTTCTGGAAAAGCTTTAAACTTCCCACACACAGCTCGTATTTTTCAATCTGGGCTTTGATTTTGACTTGGAATTGCTTTAAAGATCCTAATATTGTAATAAATAAAGAAATGTGTTACCTTTAATGGAAATGAATCACTTAGCTGTGATCCTGCTGGATGAGCACCTCAAACCCTGAATGTGCACATTTGGACGTTTTTGTGTAGCTGGTGGTCTTGATGTTTTTATTATCTTTCAGTTTATTTAGTTTAAAGTCTGTTCTTTGTTCAGTTCACAGGACTCTTTTGGATGGATGTAAAGAGGAACAACTCATTTTAGAAACCTTTTTATTAGACAGTTAAAACAGTAAATTTTAGCATTTAACAAGCTGGAGTTCATCCACTTTTGCTAATCCTGCAAACACAGATGAGTTGAAGGTCCACTGTCCAACCAGTGCTGTATGCAATCACAGTTAATGTACTATTATTATTTTATTATTGTGTTATAATTGTTTAGTTTTTTCAGTTTTTTTATATTCTGTTGAACAAACATCGAGTTCAAGGTTGGTGATAACTGTGTTTTTTAATAATCTATCTTTTTAATCATTTTATCATTCTTTTTTTATTTTATTGTTTATTTATGAAGTTAGTCTTATTCTCTTTGGCACTTATTATCCGTAAAGTAATGTTGGTATTTTGCACAGTGTCCTCAGCTCTTGGTTGCATGCATCGTGTGTGTGTGTGTGTGTGTGTGTGTGTGTCTGAAATGACGTGTCTGGGAAGTTCTCCTTTAACTTCAGACCAAGCCGATATCTATGTTTTCAGTGCATTGTTTGTCCTCGTATTAATGTACTCAGTTGGTTCATTGATTTCTAAACTCTCCCGTTGCCAGTGTCCTTCAGAAACCTCGTATATCGAACTTCATTCAGTTTCGAGGCGTTTTAATAGAAAGATTTTACTTCATAGTATTTTTGGCAACGCACAGGTGACATTTCGACTCTTTCATAAGTTAACAGTTGATTAACCTTTTATTTTAGGATTATAGTGTTCAATTTTCACAGGTTGTCAGTGAAAACAAACAGATCAGTTGACATTGAATGGAAAAGATTTAATGCCCCACGTCATGCTGAGTTTCTGGTTATAAAACCAGATTCTGCCAAACTATTTAAGAAATTAAATTAATTTGGAAATTGTATATTTTAAATCCAATTTTATGGATAATTTAAAGTCAGATTATGAGTTTTGAAATGTAATCAGAACACTTTCCTTCGAATAGATACAAAATATAAAACATGCTGAGATAAAATAGAAAATGTACTTTAAAGGGTGTGTGGTATCTGCAGAGTGTTGGTGACAAACTGGAGAGAACATAATGTTTTAGGGAGCTGGTAAAAAGGGAAATATTAACTAAATCTCCATCCAGTAACCCTCATAGAGTCAGTGAGATGTACGGAAAATAAAGATATGTGGTGCAAAACCAACCAAAGCGAGTCCTTGTTTTTTATTTGGGCTCAATAAATCTGCTGTGCAAAGCTGTACGTTAACTCGAAATGTCCACAACAGAGCCGTGACAGGAAGATGGTTTGATTATTTTGCATGAAGTGGTTTTCTTCTTCTTACCTTTGTCATTTGTTTTATCACGTCCCCGCTCGTGAATCACCAGGTGAGTTTGCCAGAGACAAAAGTAGATCTCTCTGTGTGATATAGGAAAGAGAAAGTGTTTAAAACCTGTTTGTGAGCTTCAGTGTTCACAGCTTTCTGCTTTCTGAAATCAGATATGTCAGCTTTTGAAGGGCTGAAGCAGATTACTGTGTCCTGTGCAGGCATTCTGCAAATATTTGATTTTTCTGATACGTTTGACGCAGTTTCAGTTTTGGTTTACGCCTGGTGTGGACTTCGACCTCCTGTTTTTTTTTATTCCTTGTTATTCCTTCTGTTGTTCACTCCGTCCTCCCCGCGGTGACTCTCTAAAGGTAAGAGCTTTATCCCACTGTATTTAATTAAGTTTGATTAAAAACTCCCGCTGGTTTGCTTCAAAAATGTGCAACATTTACAGATTTACAATTAGCAGACATGCCAGTGGAGAAGTGGTGTTTTATGAATAACAGGTAAAACATAAATGTAAGATGTAACAGCGAGATTGAGACTGTGGTTAAATATTAAGCAAGCTGCCGCCACTCTGTGAGGCTGAACTTTGAGATAAATGCTCACAATGACATGCAGATTTATACTAATTAGTACAAAACTCAGAGTACAACTAAGCATGATGGGAAAATCTTTAGTTGGGTTTCTGAAGGGAGTCTGATCCAGTGAAGCACATTTCATTACTTTGCTTGTAGGACAGTTTTTTTTGGTGGCTAAAAACTGAATTTACTGACTCGTACTCGTGTTGCAGCACATCTGAACCTCATTCAACTCTGAATGTCTTTGTTTTTTTAAACATAACTCATGAGCATGTTTCGGAGGCAGGATTTCACCTTCGGCGGTGCAACTGGTCGGACGAGTGACTCATCCGTCATCTGATTAACAGATCAGATGAAGGATTAGTTGGACATTTTAAGCTTTTATTGCTTCCATAATATTGTTTAATCAGATCAGGGATTGTGATGAAGATTTAAAGGCTCATTAACTGTCAACATTTTGTTTTTACCAGAACAAAATATATTAAGTGAGCTTTTTCATCCTTTTTTTTAGCTTAAAAAAAAAACACTTAAAAGCATATTTCCCAAATGTCATCCTAATCCTTTAAAACCACGAATAAATAATCAACGGAGGGATTTACCTTAAAGTGTACATCAGCGGTCCCCATGATGATGATTGATGATTTTAGTGACTTTCTTTCAGTGCCAGCGTCGACCCCTTTAGCTCAGAAAAGATTCAGCATCTGTACTTTTTATACAACCTCCTGTTGTCCTGTTTTCCTCTTTCACGTCTACAGTTACAGAAGCAAAAGAATAATCAGGAAAAATGAATAAATAGTCTATAAAATAAGTCTATAAAATGAAAGTAAAACTAAAATAAAATAGCTTGCCAGGTAAATTCTCCACGCCTGTTTCTGAGAAGACTTTAAACAGATAAATAAACAAATGGAAAATGGAAAATAAAGGACAGTCAGTTATTTTAAGCATTAAAACATCAGAGCAAGAGATGAAGTTTTGTACTACGTGGAGGAACCTGTTAAAAGAAAATGACTGGGCTGACCAAAGAGAGCACGATGATGACTGAGTAATATGTTAATTGATCATAAATCCTTCAAGAAAGATTGACACGCTGAAGGCATCTGCCAACAGCTCAGCTCTCCTATTAATCATGAGAGTGGCAGGTCCTCTGGAAAAATGCCCGCCATAGTTAACTGTCGCATGATGACTGTGAGCACTGTTTTATCTCATAACAGCGGTTAACACACCTCAGTGGATTTACCTCTGAGCCGTCACGAATCATTTATTACTTCACCACAAAATCCCACCAGTAAGGGAGGATATCATTCAATATCTGACTCTGATTCTATCTGCTTGTTTTTCAGCTTCTTGGTAGTTTTTACACACTCAAAGCAGTTTGATAGCGTAAAAAATGCAAACGTTTGTACCACAAGTTAAAGTTAGGTACGTCCCAGTTAAAATCACAGCAGTAACGTTAACTTCAGGAAACAAATGATCCCTGAAGAAGTCAGTCCTGATCCTGGTAATCTCAGAGGAGGGGGACGTTTTGATGGAAGCTCGGTGATATTAGGATGAAGTCAGTGGTTTTAATGGTTGTTGCATTTACAGTAAGAAGAGCTAAATCATGTCTGTGTCAGTTTTTATCCTCAGCAAACGGTATTACTCACACTTTCATCTACAAATTAGCTGTAAAAATGACTAAACGTTCATCCCTTTGCATGGTTGATGGAACTTTTCCTTCCTGCAGGGCTTTGGCAAGGACGCTGCTCATCCCCAAAAAAATGAGGAGGGAGCAACTGGAGAAGTCAAAGAACAGAAAGAAAGAAGAGGAAGGAGGAGGAATTTGTTCGAGAAAGGAGGTGGGAGCAGAAGAAGTGTAAGTGAGATCCAACCCCATGAGTCAGAGGAGGAGGAGGAATGAGAAGAGCGAGAAAGTGAAAATTGGAGCGTCAGAGAGAGGCAGAGTGGAGAAAGCAGAGGGAGGCTGAACCATGTGCAGACCAGCCTCATCAGCTCCTGCAGAGAAAAGACTGGAGTCTGCTGAAGGCAAACTTTTCTCTTTTCCTCCGTCTTTTTCCACCGTTCTGGGATTTAATGTGCTGGCCTGGCTGTGAAAAAGTGACCTTTTTTTTGTAATCTGACTGGAGGATTTACCATAATTCAAGGGTGAGGGACCCTTTGTGGAGATTTTTTGGAGAAGAATTCATCTGTTGCTTCTCAAAGCTCTTTCATCTGATGTCCAGCTGCTTCTTTTAGCTGCAGCTGGGGAGTTCGTGTTGTGCTTGTAGGCACCTCGGCGTAAATCGTCCATCTGTCTTCTGCTGCTCTGGGATCCAAACTGGCCTCTTGTAGGATTACGTAAACATTTCCTCTTCACCCAGTGGAACTTAAGATGGACTTCTACTTTCTTTTCTTTTCTCTGCAAAGTCTGCCAGCTCTGACGGATCTGAAGACTTAAATCCTGGAAATCCACTGGGGGAGAAACTTTGGCGCTCTTCACGAGGATGTAGTAGTGTGAGACTGTCTGAACATGCGACGCAGATGATGCCATGCCGAGAGGGAGGCCAGCTCCTGCGAGTGTGTATCTGTGTTTTATCTGCCTGCTCGCTCTCATGCCACAACCAGCTGCCAAGCCCTGCAGCAAAGGCCTGATTGTAAAGGTCCAGTTCCTCATCGACAAGGCCCCCGCTCTGGTATGTTGAATTTTCTGTCCCACATTATCGGGAAATAATGACGTTTTATCTGGCTCAGATTTTATACTCCTTTTATACTGCGTAGAAACTCAGTGTAATATTTTAGAGAACTTCTGCAGAAAACTGAGCAGCAACTTTTCAGCACTGCTGTCAAAAGTTATTCAAGTTATTTAAGATTCAAATTAAACCATGAAAGTAACTTTTGTGCTGCTTCTTAGTTCGGGTCGTGCCAAAGATGATGCAGGAATTTTTCCACAGTCTTGAATAAATGCATCATTTTGTGTGAAGCCGTCTTTGTTATCAGTCTTTTTCGTCAAAACTGATTTATGCATTAAAGTACTGAAGCACAGAAGTAATATATGCAAACTTACAGTCAGATTTTGCAGTTTTAAGTGTGCACATGTCGAGACACTAACTTTTTCTCTCTCTTCAGAAGTGGTTGAACAGCACCCTGTACACACCCACCACTAATGACTACCTGGTATGAACTTCCTTTTACATTATTATTCACTATGGCATTTAAAATCCCTGCTTATCTTATTGTATAATTTGCACTCACACACAGGCTGGTTCAGCCCTTCAGTAAAACACTGATGAGCACTGAAAAAGATAGAAAAAACAGATGGGGTCAAGGGTCAAGAGGAATAAAAGTGGGTAAAGAAATGGAAATGGAAATGTTTATTCAGGAAAAGAGGTGCAGTATCACATTTCACAGCTGTGGTCAGAGCCAAAGAGCCTGATGCATCTGGAAACTGTCTAATTTTAGTCACTGATGTTTGCAACCCTTGGCCGCATTCTCGCTGTCTGATTTATTTACATGTATTTATAATCAGCAGATGTTACGGCAGAGCCGAAATAAAGCACATATATACACAACGTTGTGTAAAAAGGAGAGAGAGAGAAAGATCCGACTCCATTGGAACATCTGCCGTTATATAATGTGACAGGACGTGTACATTAAATCAATAATACATTTATCAGCTGTCACTGAGCTTCCCTTGAGTGGATTTTTGTTCTTATCTGTTAACTAACAACAATAGTGATAGGTGAAGGTTTTCTTCCCAGAAAATATTTGATTCAGAGTCATCCATTGTGACAGACAGAAAGGTTAGGTTGAAAAATATACACGCTGAAACATGTCCTCCCAAAGAAAAGCAGCCCATGAGTAATAAGGAGTTATGAAAGGAGAAAATTTTATACCGCAGGTGATGTTGCCTTGATGGATGAGCGAGATGCAGCGACAGGCAGATCGAGTGTTTCCAACGGCTAGTGAGCTGTTTGTGTGCCAAAAAGATCCACAACAAGAAACGATGATGACGTGAAGAACTGAATATTCATTTTGTGGGTGTCGCTGATGGTCGTGCTTAAACTCTACGTGCACTTTGTGTGGGAGTTACCTTTTAAGAACCATGCTCTGAAATCAGATTAGTGACCTTAGTGACCCTTTTAACCTTGTGCACGACTTTCTTTCGGATGTTTGCACAGTGAGCTTGCGGTCACCTCTCTTTCTCGTTCTCTTTCTGTCTCTCTCTCCAGCAGAATTGCCCCCGCGGGACTTTAAATTGTTTTGCAGATGAAATTAAAGTCCTCAGTGAAGAGTGGCAGATCGTTAAAGGATTTCCGATGCAGAAACTGAACGTCAGGATTGAAAACCTGGTAAATGACGTGTTCAAAGAGGTAAGAGGGGAGGAAAAAGGGGCATGTTTTCCTTCAAATGACTGATAAAGACCACTTTAAATAGCTGCTCGCTGCCGGCCTATCAGTTTGCAGCAGTGCAAATTTTGGGGACTATTTTCAGCAGCGGGTTAAGCCACCTCCTGAGACCCAACGTCCACATAAAAGGACATTACAGAACAGGCAAAAGTTTAATTATTGTCCTTATAAGGTCCAAAATAGCTTGGATAAATAAAATGCAAACCAGGCGGATAAATGCTCCAGTGAGGCAGGACTAAAGATAAAATGGAGCTCAATGGCACAGAAAAGTGCAGAAACGGTAAAGTAACAACAAATAAACCATTAAGCTTCCCTCTGTAGTCTCCATGCTTAGTTACCGCTTTAAAAATGAAAAAATGTTGGCTGTTTTGATAATCTGGGCCATTTCTTTGCCAAAAATGCAAAAACATCTGTTCCAGCTTTTCTATGTTTTCTATCATCTTAATCTGAACTGAAGTTTTCTTCTGTCTGTCATACAAAAAAATGACATTGACAACATTGACAGGTTGTAGTGGATTGTAAGCGGGGGCGTTGTTAATGTTAAAGGTTTCCAAGGCCTGAAAAAGGTCCTTTCAGGACACAAACAACACTAACAAACGTCACTGATTAGCACCTAATTCAGCTCCTCTCACCTCGCTGCTGCTTGTTGAGGTTTTTATTTATTGGCACCGTCATAAAACAACAACTTTTGTGGTTTAATGTTCTCGTTACTACCAACTCGAGCATTGTCCTCTAGAGAATAAACCTTTTCCAGCCAGATGACGGTGATGTTCCAGCATTTTTGGAGAGCGAGAAACATTCCTGAGAATGAAACTTTGTGTTAGAGTTGTGGTTTTTACAAACTTTTCTCAAGCAAAATCACATGTTTTTATCTTATTTGATTTATCTTTAGCCATCTTCTTGCAAACTTTGTCAGATGTTCACTGTCTTTTGTATTTTCTTATCCTTCTTGTTTTTCTTGGCTAAAAGTAATGAAATGAGCTCATGAAAACTGGCGAGCAGGCTGCACATTTCACCCGCTGCTCGAGGCAGCGCTGGAGTGACTGATAATATATTTTCACAAATTAGCTCGAAAATGAGTCCACCTCAAAATGCTTTCATCTTTTTATTCCTTTTCTCTGATGGTCTTCTGCTTTAAAAATGTCAGATTTAGCCAGTTTTTCTTCTCTCGTTCTTCTTTTCTGGAAATCCTGTTTTAGCAAACCTGTCAGAAATCGCTGGGTCACTTTAAAAAAATGTGAATAACTCGTGAACACTTTGAGATTTCAACCTTGTCTGAGCCGCCATGTTTATTAAAACCCTCTTTGCCTCTGCTGGCCTCCGCAGATGGACGCGGACTGCCTCCAGTGTGAGCTCCTCGAGGAGAAAAATGCAGAAACTTTCCTCAAAGAACTGAGAAAAACTCTTGAGATGATGAACAACCAGCAGATCTGCTAAGCGCTCCTCATGCGCCACAAAAGGACTTTGAAAAAAGACTTTGTGATCCATTTTCCTCTTTGTTTGCCCTTCATGCTACATGCACTCAAATAAAAGTCACCATGCAGAACGTCTGAGCATCTGGTGTTTCATTCATGAGCTGAGAAAATACAGGAGAGAAAATACAAAGTGTAAAAACATGGAAGCTCATCTGTCGGTTCACCTGAGATCCAAAGTCAGATTTTAACGACCGGACGGAGCCTGGATGGAAAAAACAAACTGCAGGTGGTACGTTTGAGTGTGATGAATGAATCTTTCCACGAGGATCAGATCAGCTGTGGATGATTTCAGTGATTGTTTACTGGTTTGGTGTCCAAATGGACAAACTTAAACTGACTGATGTTTGGTTGATCTGTCAGAGAGCGACGTCTCTCTGTAACACAGCTCCAGACTGTGAGTGTGTTTGTTGTTTTCACTTTTAGTCTCTGAGTCTGAATCTGTCAGTTAAACCTTCACTGATATCAGATAAATAAATAAAGCTGATCAGCTTCACAGTTCTGAATCACTGATCAGGCTCCAGTATTTCAACAAGAAACTGGTGAAAGAAAAGATTCAAATGAGAAAAACTTCATTTTCTTCTGCAGTCATATGCAGATCTCACACACTCATTCATAAAAGTTAAAGTAAAAGTATTTTTAAAACAGATCAATAAAAAAAACTGAGCTGATGTTGTCAGACCTCTTTGGATTTTAATTAAAATCACCTGATGGCAAAAAAAAAGCCAGAAAGTCAAACTTTCTCCATGTTTCTGGGATGGAGCTCAAATTTTTTGTTGTTATAGTTTTACAGCTTTTTCTTGTCATGACTCCTCCGGATTCATCAGATTTGATTTTACGGGAACAGAAGCAATGAAAATAAAGTGCCAGGAGAAATATAAATCACCATGAGATCACTGGGTGGCTTATTTCTCTCACTTTCTCGAATTATATAACCGTTACCTTTGCGAAGGTGTCCTCGTGCTCGTGATGATCAAAGTTCACGTCTGACAGACTGAACCACCTCAGGGCAAAGTCAGCCTGAGTCACCTGTCGTCCCTCCCCCATTAATTTATCCTCAAAGTCACTGAGGAGTCAGACCTGTGAACTGATCGTGTGTTTTTTTAATTAGATCAGAACTATTATAAGAACAGCGTTTGTGAATCAGTGATTTTGGTTTGTTGGGTTTACTGTGATCTGATCCCATAAAAACATGTCAGTAATAATAATAATGATAATAATGAAAATAATGGCGGTAGTGAGCGAGTCCTGTCTGTATAATCGGGATGTTCTTCTGTACGTCGCTGCAGAAAATTACCCGTAACAACCTTTTTATAACAGTACAACTGTAAGTCACTTTCCTCGCTTTATTTGTAGGAAACCTGGGAATTAAAATTGCTTCACTAAAGTAATAATTATGATATAATGTGGCTGGAAGCATCGATGCACCGAGAACATTTTACGCTTCATTTCAAACGTTTTGTTTTACTTGTTTTCTCACATACTGACACAGCTGAAGTTGTTTCTGTGGGCTGAAATTAAGTCTAAGATCCATCCAAGAAGCAATTACGCGTATCTGGGCAGACAGCTTCATGTTACCAGTATTTGTCAGAGTAAAAAGACTCTTGAGACTCTGGCCCTGGATCGTAGTCAGCTTCACTGTGCAATAAAAAACTGCTGGTCGATAGTTTGACTCTCTCGCTGATCGAAGCCAAACACTTTGCATGCACAAGAGCGGGAGACTGTGCAGAAACAAAGAGTGAGTCACCCTGAAGACTCGCGGTGTGTGTTCTCGTCTTTCTCTCACTTTACCACAGGCTATTTTCCAACACACTCACTGAAGAAACATCTGCAGCACCCGGCTGGCAAAGAGCATTTTCACTAAATAGTAATATATCAAGAGGCAGAATCATAAATCTGTTGCCATGCTCACAGTTATGTTTTGTTTTGTAGTAAATAACTCACATCTGGACTGGATATGTGAAAATCAGGAACAGCAGATTGATCTATAGGTTATGTGGGTTTGATATTTTTTCACAATTTCATCCAAAGTTATGTCAACTTATATATAAAGATATTTAAAATGCAAAAGCCAAAAACCCGACATCGAGAAGTAAACAGGTGATATATTTATATGTTTTTTCTCTTTTTAACTTTGGGGGCTCTGGATGACCTAATAATGAAGGTAAACTATGAAATAACTTTTTCAACATCGAGAAATACAACTACAGATTGAGTTTATTTGTACATTTGAAAACTAAGAAAAATGGCGCCATCTTTATCGAATCATTTAATGAGGAGCTCTGCTATTCAATGTTTTTAATATAATGAAGATCATTAGCTATGTCCAGTTTCTACGAGAAATACGGTGTCATCAGCATTATTTGGTAAAATCTTTATTTTACTTTTATATCTGCTGGTTTTGTTGTTTCCTTGTTTGTCTGAGGGAGATTTGAACATGCAGGTTCTGACTGAGTAGATTAAAATAAAAGGAAAAAAGTGGAGCAGAGATATTTGACTGATTATCATATAAATTGTACTTCCTCAGACAAACAGCTCTGCAGAAAGTAAGTTTGTAGTCAGACTCACATCCTCTGGCACAAACGCTGCAGTGTGTAAATACACCGAAGACCCGAGCTGCTGGGCCGAGTGTGTTACGGGTCATTAAAGTTTATTCTGTAGTGGCCTGATGTAATCAGAGTTTATGATATCACATATATCATAAACTTTATAAACTATCACAAGCATACATGTGACAATAATCATTATCACTATGGATTTTGACATGTTGCACGTCACTACGGAGGCAGATTAAAGAGACAAACATCTCCTAAACAAGAGGCTGCAAATGTCCTTTAAAATGTATTTAGAAAATGTAAGGGACCATTTCTGGATCATTATCTGTAGAATTTAATTTTTAGGGGATAAAAATCCTTAAAATATCAATTTCTTTGTTTGATCCTGTAAAATTTTGTAATTGAGATGAAAATTATTATTATTATTATTATTATTATTATCATTATTATTATTGTATTGTATTGCTTTCATGATATTTGGTAATAAGATAAGTAGATATATTTATTTTTTAATATAGATATTATATATGAAGAGTTCAAACAGTCTATTTGAGATAAAGGTAATATTATAATATATAATGATTTTTTAAATGAAAGTGCCAAGAATGTGTCCATTATTCATTTTTTCTTTTAATATTGATATATCTATTTTTAATTTATATCTCTAGAATTGAAATGAGAGTTTGTAATATTTAAAGGTATATTCATGGATAATGCTCACTGTTGGCTGAAAAAGTTAAAACCCCTCACAATGGACTAAAAATATTATGAATTTAATTACCTAAATTGACTTTTAATAAACCTAAAGAAGAAGCAGCATTTTTCATGTTGAAGTGAACGTCAATAGATGGCTTTATCTTTGGTTAAGATAAAGGTACCAAAATAAACCATTAAAACATCTTTTACTTTTAACATCCATGATACAGGATCCATTTTTATCTATTAATTAACTACAATAATTCACCTATTACAAATGATTTAGCTTTAATTGGGTTTTGTCAGATAACAAATTAAAATATAAGTTATTAATAAATGTAACTATGCAGAGTTTAAATGTAAATATCCTCTTTGATTGTCCTCTGATTGGGTGAAAATTATGGATTTGGAAAGGTTGTTCTGCTTTTAACATTATTAAGGCTACTCCCTTCTCCACATAACGTGAATTATTCCACATTTGGGACTTCAAATAAATGTTGGCTTTGGCTCTGAAACAGGAAGACAAATGAGCGATAAGAGGAAAAGATCTACTGAGGAAGCTTTTATTTCCATTACAGGCATCACTCATTCATTTTTCATTCTCCTGTTTTATGAAACTGCCACAGCTTCTTGTTAGCAGAGTCCAGGAAAGCTCGTGTGATTCAGCATGAAACCAGAGCGAGCGTCGGCTCTCAGAGGTTCACAGGATGTTTCTGAGGCAGATCATCAGACAGTCCTGCAGCTTTGTTCCACTTTGATAAAACTCGACTGAGCAGCTCAGAGGAAACAGATGAAGCACGCGGCGTCAGGAAGTCATTCAGGGAAAGTTTCCTGTGAAGCTGTAAAGCAGCAGGAGTCCAGTTTTTTATGTTGGACTTCATCAGGATTCAAGTGATCCGATTCTTTTTCTCTGTGCAGCTGCTGTTTGCTGGTGCATCACAACATCCTCTAATCAAACACACTCATTTGAGAATATCTGCACTTCCCTCAAAGAGGCCAAATAGGCATTAAACATCCTCCATTTTATTTATATAAGGTGTTAAATAGTCTTCCTGTCATCACCTGTAAAATATCTGACTCCGATCAGACCTGCAGAAAACATTCATTACTGTTAGAAGATCAATCACCGACATGTTCATTTGATTTACTAGTTACTAAGTCAGTAACATTAGTTTGTTTTCACTTATTTCAGTCCACCTGATTTGTTCAATGATTCATAATATGATCAGAAATGGAAAATGTTAGAAAGCAGTCGGTCGCATCGTCTCTAATAAAGAAAACTGAGATTATCTTTTATTTTTCCAGAAGTAAGAAACTCCTTAAATTCACAAACATGTCTGAGGAGGCCATCAGAGATTCTCCCATCATCACTTAAAAAGACATTTACAGGACTATTTTTTCCAGTTTCCATTCGTTGGAGCTTCAATGTGTTTCATCATTTATTGAAAAAAAAAAGTTTTCCAGTGTTTTAAACTTCTGAAAGTCACATCGGTAGGTGCAGTTTTCAGATATTTTACACGTGACATGATGTCGTCTGCTAGATAGCCCCAAAGATTTCTTTAACAGAAAATGAAAATAAAACTTTAAGTAGCAGAACTGACCTTTGACCTGATTTAAACAAAAACAATAAAATTAACCAAAAATGCTCACAAAATGAAAACAAGCATGAAAAATGATAATCTATCATTAAAAAACAGACAGGAAAGAAACAATCACTGATTAAATGTCACGTCAGGGCAACAGAATAAATTTAAACATGAAACTAATCACTATTTTCTTATTTCCAGTTAATCAATTCATCTGATCGTGTACAGAAAGTGTGGGAAGTAAAGAAACGCGGCTCACAGTCAAACAGAGACAGAGACTCGTCGCTTGTTTTAGTTTAGTGC